>JAJKFJ010021766.1:0-71773 GCA_027382625.1 Tetmemena sp. SeJ-2015 | reverse complement strand
CATATTATAAGAGATTGCCGCTTATATCGAGATCTGTGAGATTTTTGAAATTGCTAATATCCTTAAGCTCAGTTAGCTATTTATCGCAAAAGCGCCATGAGATAAACTATGAAGGATTCTTAACTTCGCTTAGACTCTTAATTCCACTCATGGTTGTCGTCATAGAAGCACTTCCTAGAGCTGAGCCGCTTGAGGAGCATCTGCTTTTCTCAATAATGTTAGATTTTTAAGTTTAGTTCCCTTTTTTATGGGAGATTAGATAGGCTTAAAATTATTTTTTAAAAATGAAGGCACTATTTGCAATGACATGAGTATTCTATCTGTAGTAAGGATTTGAATTTCCGTGCGTTTGGTTACTCCTGCTTGACTTATATTTCAGTTATTTCTATCTCAGATAAGCCATAGGATCCATGTTTGCTACTTAGTTAGGACCTGCTAAACAATAATTATAGCTTATTTTTGACTGCTTAGTTTTGGTTTAAATTCATGCCTCCTTAAGAGTTTCTAGGATTCATTTGACTGCCAGCTGATAGTACCATTTATTATATCTGGTGGCTGTTACTGCTGCCTGAAATACTAATGTTGTGAGGAGTTACAGGTTTCTAGCCACTATTATTGTTTTGATGAATGAGTGATAGGGTGCCAGCTGCCAGTTTTGAAGAATTATTAAAGCTTTGGTGATTAATCGAATTCAAACGACCATTAGGAGTGTTAGCCCCCATCTAGTTTTGAGAGAAGTAGGGATTAGATGATGAGGGCTGAAGATTGCTGTTCTAGGCGCTATTTTAGACATTTGGCTGCCACATTTACTGAATGGGAAATTAACTCATTGTACTTTATGAGCCAGCTGCAATTGCTCTCTATCGTCCTAGGCTCGAACTAGCTGCTGCTCCGGATGACATATTTTAATGGACTAGGGCTGGAATATGAAGTATAACAATAAATTAATTGGACATTGAAAAATGAAGCATAGGATTCACAATCTGTTTTTATTGAGTCTTGCTCATCATTCTTGTCGAGCTTTTGCAATTCCTCTGAGGTCTGAGTTCTAAAGAAGGCGCAGTCTCATCAAATGAACTGGAAAATAGCAAAGCATGAATAAAGTTTCAATATATTGACTCTTTGTATTTAAAGCCTAATTGTCTTGCTAGGAGTTTAGATTTTGAATAAGATGTTTCTTTCTTTGTAAGTATTTCTTGTTAACATTTTAGGTCTGGTATTATCGATCCAACTGAGCATCTAAATAACTCTCCTCGCAGTTGTTCTAACTTATAAATATTAAAATTCCTATAAAGGAATTGTTTGTATCCAAAATTTGAGAAAGGTGTGTTGAGTTTTAGAAGTTAGGATGCTTCTATTATAAGCATATTTTACTCTCTTCAAATTCCTCAGCAGTATTTTATATTTGATCGTCTTGATTCATATTTAATTAAGAGCTTTAATATGTATGGGAGCATAATAGATATCACAATAATAACTATCAATTTAAATTGATTGGATCAGTTCATAGATAAAAGTATTCACATTTTTTAAATTAAAAATCACTGGCTCGTCATTTTTTACTCTTTTTGTAGTGCTAAAATGAATGAAAAATTATAAATAAGATGTACACAACTGACATCAGATTAAATTATCCTTATTTTTTAAAATAAACACTGATTTAAGTTTATATCCTTTTAATATAAATTTATTATATTTGTTCTTTGCTAATGTTTTAATTTGTTAAGGTTTAAATCTTCCTCTCTTCAACAATACTAACTTATTCTAATCAAATTTGAGACTCATCTCAAAGCAGCTTCTTTTTATTTTTTTTAAAAGTAGAAGAATTCTTAATTTATGGATTTTAATTATCGCTAAAGGGCCAAAATTTTAAAAGGGTAATTTGGGTTTTTTCTAAAAAAAAGAAGAAATAATTTTTAAAAATTAAAAAAATTTAGATTTCTAACTTTAAAATAATGAGACCAAATTCACAGTCTGCACAATCTTATTACTCTCAATAGCAATAGTAGCAAATAATGATGGATTAAGACCCAAACTATTATGATCAAAGTGCCTATCCTGGTATGGGAGGTGGAGATGGTCTAGCTCAAAATGCTATGGCAGGAAGCTATCGATTCGGAACAAGTGGAGGGCTGTTTAACAATCCGAGCTTTGGGAATACAGGCACTGGTTTTGGAAACAAGGCAGGTGGAGTTGCAAACTAAGAGTTTAAAGCGTTACAAGTAACCATAGACTCTGCAATTTTCGAGTCAGATGAGTATAGATACTACATTCAAATTTTATATAAAATTATTTCAGTTACATAACTGTTGAATTAGATCATACTTAAGGGGACTAAGTAAGTGTTCATTATCAAAAGAGATAATCAAGTAAATAAAACTCTAAAATAAAGTTGTTTATCGACTTTATAGAGAAGAACAGATATGTCAGGCAAAACTGCTAATCCTATTTTCAACATACACAAATTTAACCTTCCTATCAAAAGAGACCTCAATGACTCAAAACTCAATGTAAGTTATAATATATCCACTTGAGCTACTCATATGCAAACACACTTCAATTAATTACTATAAAATATATTAAGGCATGATTCTATCAACTGATTTCAAATTTTAGTTCCAAGCTTTTCGCATCAAAGAAATCAAAGAGATTGTGAATGGATAATTAGATTAAAGTATTTACTATTTTTATAAACTATAATAAAAGACAAAGCAAGAAAAATTTCTGTTAGGCGAATGTAGTCTGGAATTAAAGCAGCTGACTACTCATTTGATTAATTATGCAGAAACATAGAAACATATTTACTAGTCCTTAAAATTCACTAAGTCAAATAACTTTTCAAATTAAGGAGAGGGATAGGGAAGATATAATGCCAGAGAAATGAACGACTCTAGCGTGGGCAGATTTAATATCTCACTTCTTTTGGTTTCTGACAACGAATCTAAGTATGGCGATACTTTAGTAAACACACTTGATAACAAGAAACCTGAAATTTCTAGCTCAGCCATCCAGCACATGCCTATCGAGAATCCAAACTTCGAATGGAGAATTAGAGTTGATTTAAGAGCAGGAAAGATATGCCATTTAACAGCC
This sequence comes from Tetmemena sp. SeJ-2015, assembly GCA_027382625.1. Lineage (NCBI taxonomy): Eukaryota > Ciliophora > Spirotrichea > Sporadotrichida > Oxytrichidae > Tetmemena > Tetmemena sp. SeJ-2015. Next base: position 68,680 of record JAJKFJ010021766.1, on the reverse strand, counting down.
CTTTAACCACATCGCATGCCAAGTATATTTACGAGGTGGCTTGGTCACCCACCTTTATTACTCAAGTGTAGATGCCTATACTAAACAAGTAAGTATTTTAACAATTATTTAAAAATTGGCTTATCTTGACCTTTAGGTAAGTGTGATTAAGGAAGAGAATAGACATCCACACTGGAATCAACAGATTTTGCTAAATAATCCTCCAGCTCATCCTGAACCAGAGGGCTTTATTTGGTTCAGTTTTACGATAACACAGTAGGGGAGCCCTTCGAGAGATTTTATGTACCTATCAACTACTTCAAAAGCTTCAAGCCTATTCACCCTTGAAGTCATCTCAGAGGAGGAGATTATCATTCTCACCCTGTCATCTATCTTCTCTTGCTTAGAAAAGTAGCTTGAGAGTTTTGTTGACTCAATTTGCACAGTTACTTTGCACTGGGCTGACTTCGATCCTATTCCTTATGTGTGCAAGTAATTCAATTGTCTGTTCACCAAAAGATGGATATATCCCCACTGATACTCCATACATCACAGTTGATTTAAATGACGATTAGTCTATTGCAAGAGCATTCCAGTATCAAAACAACCAATCTTACTAGATAAAAATCTATTATGTTAATTATCCTTCTCTAATTTTTAGATATACTTATCACCTGCACTTAGGATTCCTCCTGATCCTATAAGAAATATTCCCCAATAGTTTGACCTATTTCCGCATGCCCAAAAGCTTTCTTGATAGAAAGACCAGGATATTCATTGTGGTAAATGAAGAAACCAAAATCCCACAAGCACTAAATGCCAAATATAGTAGTTGGAGCAACTGATATTCTTGATATAGATCTCAGAAGATGTTTATAGTAATTCTAACTTAATTTCTTAAACAATTTGTAAACTAATGTGTTATATCTAATGAGTTCGATTTGTCTTTATATTTTTAGCTCTTATTCGCATGAAAAGATGACATTCAGTGTTAAGTTTGACGAGCACAACCCACTTTAAAATTTTTGTTTAATTAAATTTGATTCTTTTTAATGATTTAATTTAAATTTTAAAATTTAATTTTTGGGTTTAAGAAATGGTTTAGTTTTTTGGAAAAAAATTTAAATACTTTACGAAGCCAAGATTGGAAAAGAACGAAATGAAAGTAAGAATATAACAAAGAGCCGCTTGCATTTACAAGCTTACCTAATTATTTAGAACTGGGAGGAACTTACGATTTCTTCAACGACAAAGAGCGATGGCAATTTCTCTCAAAAGAACTTTAATAAAAGCAGGAATTGATTCATAGAGTCAGCAAGCAAATAAATGACAAATCAGATGACCTAAAAGGCAAGGGCAAGGAAATATTAGAGCTCAGAAGTGCAATCAAACAATTGAAATTAGAAAATTACAAACTTCATTAGAAGGTTGAAGCGGAGGAATAGATTGAACTTCCCAAGTAGAAATCAAAAAAGTCTTTTAACTATGGTTTTAATTTGATTTGTTAATCACGAAGGATATAATCAAAATGGGGGCATCAGAAACTAAAAACAAGATTTTAAAGTTGGCTTAAGCTTACAAAACTGAGAGACTCAGGAATCAGGAATTCGAACTAGCTATCAAGAATCAAATCCTATATTTAAATTTCTCTTTTCCAAAAAGAATGCTTACAAAGACTTAGATACCATTACTGATCTAGAGAAAGAACTAGATAATTTCTAATAAGAACACTCTGCTAAATCCTAGAAATTAATATTTAAATACACTTCATAAATTTGCATTAAATTGCTGGAATTGTAAAAGGAAACCCAAAAAGAGGCTATGTTCTAGGAGACAGTGAAAAAACAAGAGGCAGTTATTGCAAGGTTAGAAAATTTATTAGAAAATAAAGGGGAAAAGTAAAGAAAAAGCAAGAGAGAACACTATTGAACTTGAGAGCCTCAAAGAGGAAATTCATAGACTAATTTATCCTATTTCCAGATGTTTTATTTAAGACTGTAGCACTAAGTTAAAGAGGCTTCATTTGGACCAAGCATGGAGAACTCTGAAGTTGAAAGATTGCGTCGGGAAACTACTAATTTAGAAAAGCTGCTGAGTGATTTGAAATAAGAATTAATTAATCGCTCTTAGTCAATTATATCTATATATATTTATGATGAATTATTTATAGTCTCAAATGCCAACTCAAACTAATTATAACAATGAGAAAAATGCAACAGAGTTTGAAGATTGGGAGGATGAAAAGGTTAGCTATGAGATTAGATTGTAAAGGGAGTAAATGAAAGTCGATGCAATTGAAGAAGGAATGGCAGCCAACGCTTCAAAGTTCTCTAGTGAGGTTAACATGCTCAAACAAATGCTTGCCGACAAGTAAAATCAATTGAGGAATATGGATGTTGGGCCTGGGGATAAGATAACTGCGAGTGGTGTCTATCAGGGACTAGGAGGTGGCAGTGGTTCAGGGATGAGAGTTGGAGCTCAGAGTTTAAGTGGAAGTATGAGAGGAAGTGGAGGTGCTAGTGTAAATATGGGAGGTACACGATATTGATATAACGAAATGTAGGAATTATTTTAATTTCATATTTGTCTTTCATTATTTGAATTTGTTTAAAAAAAGGTAAATAAATTATCAAAAGGTCAGAATGAAATTTAAAAGTGGTGGTTTTTCATTGGCAACCAAGAATGCAACAAAAGACATTTATAATTTATTTTTAAAAAAGATCTTATTATAATTTGTTAATAAACTTGAATTGGTGAGATTCTTCCTCTTGAGTTGATGCTTTCCAACATGAAGGTAATCCGTAATCTTCCTTCTGTAAACCTTCAGAGCTTTCTCCATCTGTTTCTTAAAATCGTTCTCAGCTTCCTCATAAATATATTTACTTTTTATAGATAAAATACCATCGCTAACATGAAGCTTCAATCTTTGAGTAACACTCATAATTCCCTCATCGTTAAGTCTTGTGATACCACTTTGCGCCATGAGCATTAGCAAATTAATGAGAACGTGAGAGTTCTATCTGATGAATAGCTTTAAATTAAATTACAATTGATGATTCTATAGGCTTGGCAACAATAGCTCTCTAATTATTTAAGTCTCAGGTTCTTCTCTTTCTTACTCCTTACCTTCTCACTTTCTTTATCATCATTATCTAGATCTTCAATGTCAATGTTGGCATTACCTCTCTTTTTCCCTTTCTTACTCTTGCTTTCCTCCTTTCTAGAAGTCTTTGAACTTACTGTGGTGTTCTGTTTACTTCCAGTAAATTATGAAGACTGTGTTCTAGATTAATTTGTCACCATAATTTATTGATTTTAATTAAAAAGATGAAGGATTGGTATTGGAAGACTTGATTCTTTTAACTCTATATAAAATAAATATGCAATTGATTCCCTTGCGTCTGACTCCTTCATATTCGTAGCTATCATTTTGATTTAATAACTAAACATCCTTATAATGATTAAGTGATTCCTGTTGTTCATAATCTTTCCGACTGTGTCTGAGCGATTATAGCCAGCATTACTCTATCCATCATTTATAATTTCATCATCTTCTCCTCCCTTATCCTCTTCACCTTTTTAGCCACTCTCTGTGTTGAAATGTTCATAAAGTTACATATATTCAACTATAACTTATAAAGTAGTTAAACTGCTTTTGATAGATGAAGGGCTCCACCTCAATTTGAAAGCCAAACTTTTTCTTTTTACTTCCGAGTATGTGACCAAAGTCAATGTGAAAGAATTTTCCTGTGAATTTTTAGAACATGTAGTTGCCGCAATCATCAATTCATAGTGTGAAAATAATTAGTGTCCTAAGAGGAAATATTTGAATGCCTGTCTCCGATGTTTAAAATATAGGTGCCCACCATTTAACTAGCAAGCGATTTGATGAAATTCTGCAAATACTGCTCTTTGTCAATTTTGATGTTTAGTCGCTAGATAGGGTCGTTCCACAGTTTGCCATCCACATATCTCAGAAGGGAGTCATCTTATAATAAAATTAAACTATATAGTGTAGGAGAACATAAGAATAATTTATTTATCTTCAAAAGGACTGTGGTGGCCTACTAGTTCGTAAATTTGCGCATACTCAAGAGAGAAATCCATTAACTCTAAATATCCCATCTCAAACCCAATCTCAAAGACTCCATAGGCTAGCATTTCCAAATTCAAGTTTCCTTACTCTACCCACAACTTGTCCATAAGCCTAAAAATTTGCAAAACTAAATTTGGGAGCCTATAACTCACAGTGATTAATTATAAAACTGGACTAAATAGTTATAGATAAGACTAGATTGAGTATAAATCATCATTAAGATCTAAATTTTCCTAAGATAAAAAAATTCAGTTGATTATATTAAAATAAACTTAAAAATTATTGGATATTGAAGACAAATTTTTAATAGAAAATACACTATAAAGAAAGGCATCAATAAATTGTCTTATCTGAGATCATCTCCGAATTTAAAAAGCACCTTATACTTCTGATTTAAATATGGAATCAAAATATAAAGTTTCTGATGATCCTTCAAGTATTTTACTAGTTTTTCCTCGGGAGATATTTTTTTATCCTCCTCACTTTCAATTTATTGCTTCTTCTATAAAATTTCTAGTTGCTTCTAATCATATGATTTCTATTTAAACTAAAATAATCATTTCCTCCTAAGTTGTTGCTAGCTTACTACTAAAACTTCCATTTTCCTCAACTTAATATAAAAACGTACTTTTAATTAGACTTCGTTGATGCTATCAGGTCTCAAGATAGCTGTAAGCAATAGAGGGAGTTTCTTAGAAGAGAATATAGAAATGGTCTCTGCGATCCTGCTAATTGGCTTCTTAGGCTCCAATGGCAAATACAAGTCTAAGTCATTCTTAATTTCTGCTGTCATCCTTTGCTCAAGCTAATATTATAACTAATCATTTACAAAACATTAATAAATAAGCTCTTTGAAGTTAATGACTCCTTTTTAATCCTAGTTGCCCTGACTCTTAGCATTTTTCTTCTGGGCTGCTTGCTCGAGTAATTTTGAACTTACATCTTGAAAAATCTACTCGCCTTCTTGCAGAATTTAGGTCACTCTTTCTTCATCATAGAAAGAGTCTTCATGGAGGGTGTAATAGTTTATCATCCATCTTACCTCCACTTGCTTTCAAAATTATATTACTTAGGCCATTTAGAGAATATAAATATGTGAATAATACTTTATTCTCATGAGGAAGTTTGCAATTTCCTAGTACTTTTTCTTTTCTGCCAGGAATTTAGAATGTCCTATTTAGTCACGGAAAGTCTAAAAGAAACTTTTAAAAAGTTTTCATTGCTTTACAAATGCTTTTCCATATTTATAAAAATTCTTAACTTAATAAAACTAGAGAGCTGCATTAGTCCCCTATTGAGAAGATTCTAGCTGAAAAGGGTAAATTTGAAACGGCCACAGCACATTAGGAATCGCTCAATTATCAAGAAAAAGCGTTCATAGCTCTTTTAATCGTGTAGACTTGATTTCAGATTCCAATAAAATACATGGCCTACTACTCCTGTGTTCCTAATAGCTCTTTCAAGTAAGAACTCTGAAAGGAAAGAGTTATGGAATATCTCTGCTTTCAAAGCTTGGACTAACTATGGCATATACAAAGCAATATTATAAAAGCAATATGCTAAATCATCTTTAATAGAATTACCATATAGATAAAAAAATATTGTAGTCGTCAAGTTAAGCTAGTTTTTGTACAGCGAAAAGTCTAACCATCTCATCTCCAAACTTAGGATCTAGCAATTTTACCAAATAAGTAAATTCAATTATTCTTAACTCAAGGATTTTTGAATGCTAATGCTTCCTCTGGTTTGAGATCTTTTGCTCTTTAATTTATAAATTGAATCAATTAAATTTTATTAAAGATTTGTCTTTAAGACTTTTGTAAATAGTTATAGCACACTTTGACTTCCTTTTCTTTGGTGAAATCAACTGCTTTCACGAATGAAGGAAGGATAAATTAAACTAACACAGCACTCATTATCTTTATTAATGCGAGGATGTCTACATACTTTTTATTCTTAAAAATTAGTCCTGGCTAGTAATCATACTTCTTTTAGCATCATTTAAATACCTTTAATTATTCTATAATTATATTTAGCCTTGCGTCCTTTCTTCAAGAGGGTACTTATCTAGCATTCTTTTAACCTTTTGAAGATTTTCTCCCTCTATCTTAATCTTTTCAGTGTCTCTTTTGAGTGGATCATCATTCTGATATAAGATTGGACTGTGAGATATAAGGGTTCTAATAGTTTGTTCTATTGCTGCTGTGATACTTTGATTCAATCCCATCATCTTTATACAGATTAATGAATTTGATAAATATAATTTGTTTAATTTAAAATCTTGCATTTCAACTTGCGATTATTCTAAGATTTGGGATTCAATATTTGCTTGCTGAATAGCTGAGAGCATTTCGTCACTAAGAGCCCAAACTACCTTTCTTTGATACTTTTAAAAGCCCACCTGCATCTGAATCTCCTTTCCCAGATACACTCTATCCTCATTTAATATAAATCTATAGTTCTTAAATTATAATTTAAAAGGGGAAAGAGCAAATAATTAGTTCGATAATTTATAATAATTTACGAGACTACGATCAAAGACTCGACATTCGCTTTGGCAAACCATTTGAGGATTGTACTTTTGAAATGGCCAAAGTTTTATAGAGAAATTTCCTGTCCTTAGTTGCTTCTGGTAATTGAATATGGTCATCGAGGCTGACCCCAAAACGTAACTGTCCTTGCTGCTCTTGAAATAAGGAGTTTTGAAACCTATTATACTGGTATTTAAAATATTTTTAGACAAATATGGGATTAAAATTAGTAAATAGGTTGATACAAATTCTAGCAAAACTAGGCAGCTCTGATATTTAAAGGAACTACTTTAAATACTCCTAGAAATCAAATTTAAGAAAATCAGTGACGTACTTCTGCTTTTTCTCCCTTTCTAAAGTCATGTCTCCTAGAAGATCCAATTCTCTTGAATTTGATTAGATTAAGGAACTTTATGTTGTTTCCAAAAGCGACTGTCTAGAATAAGACTTTTCAGATCTATAATAAAATTAGAAGAGTAATAGCTTACATAGGTTTGCTTCCAAGATATAAATTAAGTATATCCATTTTTAAAAAAAATTGAAGAAAAAGTTAGGCTTGAACGACTACGCTCTAAAATAGTAAGGTATTCCCTGCTTTTGGCTTTGAGTGATGTCCTGCTGCTTTGGCTCCTTCTTTATGAATCTAGAATTGAACTCTTTTCTTGAGTGTCTGCTCCTCTTTAAAGTCATCTCTGTATATTTTATCTAATGCCTTCTCATTTAGATCGACGAAGCCTACAGGCTGATAAATGTCAGTGCTCTTTCTCAAAATACCCAATTCTTGAGTCTATCTCTAAGCCTCTACATTTACACTTTAACCTCTAACTTCTCTTTCAGGCTACGCTAACTCAATTTAATGGATTCTATTTTTTAAAAATGTAAGGGAAGCTAAGTTTGAGAAAGTAGTTGCTTGCTTTTGAATTGCTGGCTTTGCTTGGGGGAGTTAAAGCTAATTGCTAGCCTGATTTTTATCTGCTCCTTAATTCTTCTGTTCTAAATTGTCCATGTAATCATCCTGAATTGAAAATTCTTTTCCAAGCTTAGAAGGGGCCTTCTCTTAAATGATCTTATCTATCTTTCCTATGGCTTTGGTAGCATCACTTGAATCGAAGTAGTCAATATACAAGTAATCGATTCCAATCTGAAGAGGTGCCACTTCCTCAGAGCTTTAAGCTTATTTGCCCTTCATTTAGGACTTTTCCTTTTCATGTGAATCTAGATGCTGCTAATAACCATAAAAAGAGGTTAAATTTTAAACACAGTCATAAACTAATACAAATTATTTATCTTCTCTAAGATGCCTGATACTCCAATTATCTTAACTCTAATCTTATTTGAACTAGTTAGTTCAAAAATAATTATCTGGAGCTTGAAGATATTCTTTTAGTCTTGAAGTTAATTTAAAAATGAAACTTGAATTATTTTAAGTTCGTGTGAGTAAATTTCGTTTGCTTTTGGTTCCTAGCTGGGTGATTATCTCGCTTGTTATTGTGAAGAGAGCTGAATGTAATTGTTGTGCAAGGCAGAAACTGTCAGTCTTTGCTAATAGTCTATGTAATGGATCAATTCTAGTTTGTCATCTTTCTTCGCTTTTTATACCCCTTTTGGCATGTACCAGAAGAATATAGACTCATTATTCAAATTGTGATATATTGGGCTACAAATATATTACCATAAATTTTAGCTCATCGATGTATCTATTCTCAGGCTTTAGGTCATAGAAATCTCTAGCATTGATTGTAGCACTTCTAGATTTTTATATTTCAATATGGCCTCGGAACACCTGCGATTCTTTTCTACCTTTTAAAAACGAGGGATTAATTAATTTCAAGCAAAATGATAAATTTGAAGATGTCTTTTATCCGTTTTAACACTATTAAGTCTTTATAGGGTATTCATTTTCGAAGTTTTAGAAGAGCTGTACTGCTGGGCGTAACCATAATTAGAAGCTATTGAATCTGCTCTCGAATTATTTAGAGATAGTTTACAAATAATTATCTTAGAATGTGAAGGATATTGTGAGCCTGAGTTGAAATTAGGCAAGTCAAACGCTTCTTCCTAATGAGGGCTTGTAATAACTGTAGGATTTCTTTTTCTTAATTGAGGAGGATTTTCCTTTTCAAATCTTAGATTATAAAGAGGAGGGAAGTTAGTTTGAGCTATCTCTCTCGTGTATTAAAATCAAGATTTCTTGACTAAATATTGTTGATCTATCTCTTGATTCATGTATATTAGAACTAATTGCAAAGGCTTCCTTTTACCTCCATCTGATACTGATTTTCTTAAGAAGTCTCGCACTTCCAAATATAAAAACACAAAACTAATCTTTAAATTAATAATCCTAGAAGTAGATTAGTTGCTCCTTACCATAGAGATAGGACTCAATATTCTTGAACTTTAAGATGAGATTATTATCCAGGTTGAACTTTGCGTCTTTTTAAAAGTAAGTATCTAGCTTCTTTTGTACTTTCTGCATCACCTAATTAGCTGTGTCGAGTAAGAAAACTTTGCTTAGCTCTACTGATGTGCGCTTTGCTTCCACTTGCTACTTCGCAAACGCATATAAGGACAAACATATAACAATTTTGAATGCACTTCTGGTCCCTCCTAACTTAATATCCTTCAGTTAAATTTTGTTTAAATACTTCTAAGACTTAAAAAGTTTGACATCCTCTGATATCTGAACTTCTATCTAGATCTATAAAATCTACTTACTCTTATAGAGATAGACGAAAATATAGATGTGGATTTCTTCATCAGGTTTTTGGAAGCTCTTTTGTGGCATATCTGACTAATTTACATATCTAGGGTATTTGTGCTACTCCTCATGAAGTAGATATGGTTGTACCATTGACCTCCGATAGTTTTCTACTTCCTTGGATAGCTACTAGAATTTCTCTTCGTTTTGAATCTCATTAGGGGGATGAAGAGTTGCAGGCTGTGAATTCATAGGGTTCGTATAGTACTCCTCATTCCCAGTGTTGATCTTCAAATTATGGCCCAGGGTCCATTTCACGCCATCTGGAGCGTTGTCCAAAGTCAATAGGTCTTTCATTATATAAGCATGACGCTTTATTTTATCCTCAATCTTAGAAAATTTTAAAACTTAATGCAAAATAAAATCGCCCTTTGGAACTCCTCCTATTCTTATTGTTGAAAGTAAGTATCAGCAACTATAATCATTTTGAGAATTAAGTTTCTAAATTACCAGAGTCCCTCTTAATAATTTTGGGGTGAAGAGTCCTAGACTTGAAATTTGGTTCTAAATGCATTTAATTATAGTAAAAAATGATATATAAATAGTAATAGATGCTATCCGTGATACTCTGAGTCAGAAATAATCAAGTTATTCCTTTCTTCTTTAATTTCCTCATTCTAAATAAATAAGTTGCTAAAATATATTATTTGACTTACATTTTTCTCTTCCTTGTTTGTTGGATTTTGAAGTTTTCCCTCAACAATAAAATCTGATATAATTTGAAATTTTTAAACATCAGTTTTGAAGAAGAGATCATCACTCTGTCTGAACTTGCCTGTCTCTCTATCCAATCTTCTCCTTGCAGAGGACTGTTAGCTTATCTCTTCTCTCTCTATCATCATCGCTTTGTGGCCCATATTTATCTTAAATCTTTCCAGACTCAAAATTATAAATTATTAATATTTATAAATACTTAGAATTTTAATATTGAGCAAATCAAATAAGCAATTGTTATTCTATTTTTCTCTTGGATTAAAATCAGATAAATAGGAGTTTGGAATTTATCTTAAATAGCAATAAGATTCATTAGTTTAAATCATAGTGAGTTATATTTTAGCTTTTGTCTTATAAAATTAATAATTATAACTCTCTGGGTCGACCGAGAGCAAGTAAGTTTCCTCCATTCTCAGCTTAAAATTACTAAAAGAACCATTTTATAATACAATATAACTGGAGAAGTAGATTTGAAACCGTATTATTGGTTCAAAAACATTCTTGAGCATTAATTAAACCTGAGACGAGAAGGATCCTGAGAATTAAAAGCCGATATATTAATTTTCTGGCCTTACCTTTGAGCATAACTGGTTCTGTTTTAAAAAGTTTCCATATTAGAGTGTAGTTCCAATTGCAAAAATTTTATAAATATCTTTAATTGCCCTTATTTCAATTTTTATTTCCTCTGTAAATGTTGAAAAGAAATCAGCTAAATTTTAAGAAAGAAATTATTATAAGAAAACTGCCTAAAATTAGGAATATAATTATCTATATTTTTGTAATTCATTTTATATGTTTTTAAAATTATTTGAAAGGCAAAAAATTACAAATGAAATACTAAGCTTAAATTTGTGTTTTAAATCATTCTAATTATATTTTTCTCTTTCAGATTTGAGAAATGTTTTTAGATGCTTTAAATTGATTATCGTTTTAAAAAATGAAAATTATAAAATTGCTGGTAAGGTCTAAATAGATCATTTAAATTCATTCCTTGTATTCACACGTCATGTAAGGATTTAAAATAAGTAAATTCTAATAAAAAATTTACTTTTGATATTTTACTTTCAGTTTATTTGAGTTTAAAAATACTTCTCTGAAATTTAAGGAAAGAGATTTAATAAGAATTAGAGAGGTATTCATCAAATTAAAATTAAATCAAATGGACAGTTAAGCACCATAAAACAAGCTACAAACAAAGCCAACTTAAAATTAAGGCTTCAAGATTATCAATTATGAGAATTCATTCCACTAAACTTTGGGAAAAGAAATTATGAAAAAAATAAAAGCTTAAATAGTCTTTAATCAAGATAACTTAAGGTTTAGAAGGGGAAGGGGTTGCTTGTGGCCTTATTTATAGGTTATCTAATAGTTTCAGGAATCCCAACCTTTAGTAAAGACATTTTTCTATCAAAGCTTTTTGGATCTATGGGGATCTTTAGGGTGGGAGAAGTGGAAGGCGTTTGTTATTTTCTCTCTGGTATTTAACTACGCCTTCATAGCCTGCATAAATATCACTTACATAACGATTTACAAGGCTAAGATTCCTTTCCTTGAGCAATTTACAATTATTAATTTTATCATTTACATATAATTTGTTGATAAAGCAATACAAGGTAAATGAAGAGCTATGGCCTTGGGAAGTAACCAGTGAGGCAAAGATATCTGAATGGAAGCGACTCAGAATAGCCATCATTAAAGCATATCTTATAAATTATGGCCTCGTCATCCCAGCTCTCTATTAATTATTATTCTCCATAAAAACCTTTTTTTATAATGACTCTACGTATTTGCTGTTTGGAATGAGAACTGGAACATCCCGTTCAGAATGGATATTGAAAGCTTTCCGGGTTGGATTGAAGTTACTCTGCACTTGTTGTTTTGCATGGTGTGCGAAGATTTCTCTTTCCACTTCTTGCACAGAATGATGCATCACAAATCTTTGTATGGGATGTTCCACAAGAAGCATCACGAAGTGAAGGTTAATATTGCGCAAGCCTACGTGTACTTCGGAGTTGTTGATTTCTTGATCGGGAGCTTAATCCCCAGTGCTCTTGGACAAACTATCCTCGGGGCTAGAATGCATTATGCCACCTACTTAATTTGGGTGGCTGTGAGAATTTCAGAGTCTATGGACGGCCATAGTGGGTTTGAGTTTCCTTGGTCGCCTTTTAGGTTAGTTCCGTTCTCAGCCTCAGCAACCTACCATGACTTCCACCACTCTAACAACATTGGAAACTACTCATCCTTCTTTACTTTTTGGGACACTCTATTATCCAATTCTTACATTATAAATTTATTAGCTCTATTAGGTTCAAACAAAGTTTTCTATTCTTTCTAATAAAGATAAATAGATGCCAAATTATCCAATGACAAAAAGAGCAATTGAGTGTTATGTCCTCTTTGGGGAAATGCCTAAAGTTTACTTAGATAAATGCAAAATTTTGGTTTTAAAATCGAAATTAATACGTCACTTGATATCACAATAAGTAGTATGACGACTAATTAACAAATTCTCAGATTTTCAACAAACCAATCTCGTAAATCTATATTCAATCTTGATGTTTAGTTGATTCCAACAGTAATTGAATTTGGTTCCGAATGCATTTATTCTATTGGTAGATATAATTTATAAAATCGTTTATACTATACTATGTGTCTTTGATAAGTTTAAAAATTTATATAGTCTTGCTGTGAAGTAGAGATTGTTATCTTTATTAATTTAAATCGAAAGATTTATATCTATCAGCAATTAGCGATTAAATATGGGAATACCCAAGTTTTTCAAGTGGCTCACTAGACGCTACCCCCAGATTCTTCTAGATGTCAAAAAAGAGGAATAAGTCCCTCCCATTGGTAAGTTTATCAAAATACTTGGCAATTCATCGTATTACTCTACCTTATTGAATTACATTTGGTGTCTGAAGTTAATTTCCTTCTAAATAAATTCGCCAATTTTTGAAATGTAATTTATCCGGCAAATTCAAGCCTTAAATATATTTAAAATAAGTGTAATAGCTATTATATTTTTTTTAAATATGGGCAGCTAATGCCTCTATACACTTGAGTAATTGGTTTTTGAGTTTTATCCCATTTATCTTTCCAAGCTAATTGTTTGCATATAGATAACCTTTACCTTGATTTGAACGGCATTGTCCACAATTGCATTCATGGAAACGATGCAAAACTGCATGAAAGAGTGAGTTATATTTCAAAAAAATTTGTAATTATTTGTTGAGTTAGTTGGATAATTTCGAGGAAGTTTGGGTCAACATCATGAAAGCAATAGATGAGCTAGTTCATACAGTCAAGCCAAGAAAAATTCTCTTTCTCGCAGTCGACGGAGTTGCCCCCAGAGCAAAGATGAATCAGCAAAGATCAAGAAGATTTAGGTCAGCTAAAATATTCTCCTCCCTTTTCTAGCATTATCATTTATAGCTAAGGATTCTTCTATGTTGAAGGAAAAACTCCAACAAGAGGGAAAGCAGGCAACATCACTTTTTGATAGTAATGCAATATCCCCAGGAACAAATTTTATGCATGAACTCAGCAAATAGCTCGACTTCTTCGTGTAGTATAAGCAAAATACAGATCCTCTCTATTAGAAGGTACGCTCTATACTATTTATTGACACCATTAATTTAGTTGGAGAAAATTATTCTTTCAGACGCCTCAGTTCCAGGAGAAGGAGAGCACAAGATGATGGACTTCATCCGCTAGGCTAGACATTCAGAAAACTATGATCCAAACACACGCCACTGTTTCTATGGAGCAGATGCAGATTTGATCATGTTGTCATTGATAACTCACGAGCCTAACTTCATCATTCTAAGAGAAGAGCATGTTGTCAGAAAAATTAAGCAAGGTGGAGTTTAAAGACTAGATCTTAAGAGGACTAATAATTTCCAGCTCATCTTCATCAATCATTAAAACTCTGTTATACGATCTTCTCAATCTTTATTATTGAATCTATTGAGAGAGTACTTTAATCTTGAGTACAGAAGTATAGCTCCTTAGATGAAAATGAAGTTCAATCTAGAGAGAATAATTGACGACTTCGTCTTCTTCTGCTTCTTTATAGGAAATGATTTTTTGCCATCCCTGACTGCTCTTGACATCGGTGAGGGCTCTTTAGATGCAATTATCGCGCTTTATAAAACTCTATTGCCTTTGATGGATGATTATATTACATTCGAGGGCAAGATTTTCTGGGATAGAGCAGAACCCTTCATTAAAATGCTTGGAAAGCATGAATATGACGCTTTTAGGGAGAGAGTACACAAAATAGGCCAAATGAGAGAGGAAAAACTGATTTCTTTTGACTTTTAAAAACAAATTTCCTTATACTTAAGTTTCTCTATTCATATAGAGCTTTAAACCTTTTTTTGTTGAATTATTTGACCCTGAGATGAGTTCGGCTCAAACTGTGTCAATAGAGCCCAACTTGTGAAGTAGAAAATTAGAGAAAAGTTGAACGAGAAAAAGCGCAAGAAGATTCTAGGATTATCATAGCGCAAGAAAGACAAACAAACGAAGAAGTTCCTGCTAATGAAGAGATTTGAAGAGGATGAGTTAGCAGGTCAAAATATTTCAATGAAGCAGAGAGAAGCAAGGGATATCATGCATATTAAGTACTAAAAGCTTCGTGATAGACAAAGATAAGATGCTATTAACATGCAGAGCTAGGAAGAACCACTATCTGAGGAATCAAGCAGGTTGAAACCTTAAGAGATCTCATAAATGGACTTAAGGAGGAGTATTTCTCTGATCTCAACATTGACTTTACAAAATTGTGTTTATTTTTAGGAAAGATATTGAAAAATAATGAATTAAAGATAAGACGATGTAGATGATGACTTTGTGAGTGAAATAAGTGAAAATGAGATTAACTTCGAAACTTTAGAGGAAGGTAGTGTGACTTAAGACTTAGAAAGGAAGGTTGAGGTATCTCTAAATTTGCAGGACAAGTATGAACTCGAAAACTTCAATTTCATGTCAGAGTTCATCAAGGTTTTCCACACTGAACCTGATCGAGCAAAGGCGATGTACTACAAATCAAAGCTTAAGTTATAAGTTCTCCCATTAGAATTTTTATAAGTTTGACTTGAGTGAGATAGAAGGAAGAAGCTAACTCAAGAAGATGCTAATGAAATACTTAGAAGGACTCTAGTGGGTTCTCTTCTATTATTACAGGGGTGCTAACACTGGCGTTGGTATTATCCCTATCATTACGCTCCTATGATTTCAGATCTTGACGAAAACATTTCATAATTATTTAGCAAAACGTTGAGCATATTTAATGGGTTTAACATAGTAGCTACTTTCTTGGGTGGAAAGCATGCATCGAAGAATTTGAAATTGATCACAACTGCGCCGAAGAAAACAGTCCTTACACTCCCTTCTAGCAACTTTTTTCAATTTTGCCTCACAAATCATTGGTTAACCTGATGCCCTCTTTCTATTCATAGCTTTCTCAGAGTGACGATTTAAAGAGCTATTTCCCTGAGGACTTTGATATCGACTTGAATGGCAGAACTCTCACTTATGAAGCCGCATGCTTGATTCCTTTCTGTGATGAGAGGCTTTTCATCCAACATGAAGCTAAGATGCTCCAAATTCACACTTTAACTGAGGAAGAATAGCACAAGAATAAACTACATTCAAATCTTATCTTTCAAATAAGACTTAAATAAAAGGCATTTTAATTTTTGAAAAAGATAAAATTTTTCGAAATTTCATTTTTTTAAAAAAGCTATCTTCATCCTTGAAAAAAAAATTCCTCTTCTTCCCCTTAGTGTTCTTCCCCCTTTGAAAGGCCCTTTATATAATATTTAAATAAGGTCTTAAAAATTCCTTGTTTAAGGAATCCTGGGTAAATCCTTGTTTAATTTAAAGTAAAAATTGAAAGCCATGCTTTGACTTTCCTTCTTTCTAGTATTTGGGGATCCAAGACGTTGGCTACGATGATAAGGTCTTGCACGAGGTCACTTTTAAAAGAGTGTTGTTGAAAGTGCCACAAGCTTAGGAAGATATTGCAACTGAGTATCTAGATAAGAGAATCAACGATTTCTTAAAGCTTCAGAGCAAGGAAATCTATGTTGAACTTCCTTTCTTGTAAATTATAATCTGATTAAGCAACTAATTTCAGAATAAAGAGACTTAAAAATCAGCTTCCAATTAGAAATTTTGGATTATTGACCCTTATTGTTTACGAGGCCTTTCCTACTTTCTTCTAAAATAGAGAATACACGATCTCTGTTTATGGAGATGACATCACCAACGTTTACAAAACTCACAAGGAGAGATAGGGAATGGACTAGGAGAAGTATTAAATGATGACTAAGCGCATTCTTTACAAGCTGTAAGACTAAGGGTTCTTGCTCGACCATGACCACACCCAAGCTTTCGTGAGCTTTAATAAAGTAACAGATGTTCGCTTTGACTCATTTATTGTTTGAATAATCTAGAGTTACATAATTTAAGTTTAACTCTCGCACTAACCAGTACTATAAAGTGTACTCAGTTGAATAAGATGTGTTGCCCTTGTCCATGATATCTTACAAAAGAGATGGCTACCATTTCCATAACTTAGCAAAGAGATGCGCTAACATTCTCACAAGTTATCAAGTCAACCAAGAGGTCGTCTGTCTCAATCAAAAGTACCTTAATTTAAACTTATTGAATATAGTCTCAATTCCTCTCTTTTTGGAGTTATAGGTACTGTCTAATAGATTAGGATTGAAATGAATTGCGTAAATGGTATAATTGAAATGAAGAACAGACTTACCTCTAATATTTTGGCTGACTCGTTATAGAGAGAGAGAGAGAGTAGTAGTAGTAGTAGTAGTAGTACTATAACGAGTCAGCCAAATTATCTGGACCACGAGCCACCTCTCCTATTAAGTTTAATTCAATCATAACCGCCCGCTCTCTTAAATAATTAACGATCACCTTTTAATCAAAGATGCGGACCTCCACCTCTCAATTCTAACCGCCACTTCTAAATGACAAATCAACTAGCCAACCTACCTCGGTTTGCCCTTTGAGCAAGCCACCCATCTCTCTAGACTCCCCGGGCTTTATTCTATCGGAACCTTCTACTCGGGGCACATGGAGCCCTTAAAATTCACAAATTTCGAATGAGAATGCAACAGCCACGCCATTCTCTACCAATTAAACAACTGTGGCATCCCAAGTTCAAGATAACCTCATCCATATTCCCGAGCCAATAAACTTCCAGCTCCCATTAATAAAGGTCATCCCAATTAAAGAGGACCGTCTCCGCACAAATTCGCGCTTAAGTCCGAGCCCTTACTCAGACAGGTTCAAGCAGGAGCTGATTCCAGGATTGCAAGCGATTATATCTAGCAGCTCTAACGACAATGAGGGAGAGCCCGACCGCCTAACACTCCTGAGATCGGCTGTCACGCAAGCTCGATCGGCACTGGCTCGCGTAGAGGATGTATACAAGGCCTTGATGGTAGACCTCTATCGCAGGGACCCTTCCAGACTGCGGGACCTCAGCCGCCCTCACAGATGCTACCCTCGGATCCTCACACAACATCGCAGGCCAGGCTTGAGATAAATGGAATAGAGCGAGTGCTCAGAGCTTTGCCACTTGTCTGACTGCTCGCATCGTTACTTGATCCTCATAAACCAACTGAGGCTCTCCGCGATCGGTTTTCAAAACATGCTCTGCGTTGATTACGAGAAGGCGGCGTTCTATAGCGACAGGCACTACGTCAATGGAGTGGCCCCTTGGGTACCAAACTAGAGGCAGCAGGCGCTGATAGCTTATGTTAAATAAGTTCGTCAAGAGTACCTTTAGAGAAAGGAGGGGCTATCAGCGCAATAGAATAATCGAAGCTCAGCTATATAGGCTACAGGAAGTGAGTGCAGAAAATAAAAAGCACAGAGCTAGGAGGCCCAAGAAGCGAGCATTTCCATTCAGGTTTACCAGGAATTTATGCACAAGGTTAAGGACACTGAAGCCGAGGCGAAGAACGACAACTCAGAGATCGATAATCTAGAAGACCGCCCAGAGTAGGATCATCTCGAAATGGAAATCTCAGAGTCAATGCTGAGACCAGAGGAGGCTGAAGCTGTAGGAACTGCCCTAAGAGAGGTCGCGCTACTGAATGCCCGGACGAAAGTGGTTCTCGGCAAGTTGTCTCTCGTCCTCGCATAGGGTATGTCCAAGTAAAATAAAGTACCCCCTCCCCGTCACTCTGAGCTCCCAAATTTTAAAAAGCTCATCACTGGGATTCGGAAGGAGGTCCAGAACAAAAGAGGGTACTTGTTTCAGTTGGTAGTGATGAGCCTCCTCCACCGGCTCGAACTGGACAAGCCAATCAAGCATTTCATATTTACAGGGACGTTCGCAGGCATCGATGTGGGAGGACTCAGAACCAAGATGCGAAGCATCACTATCAAAGAGCAGATGTGGAAGCTTGTGGGCAAGCAGATCGAGAAGGAAAAAATCGAGAGCAACCACTCTCACCTTACCAGGCTGCGCGAATTCTTGGGCAACGTGCTGCAGGCATGCGAGGAATTGGCAACGACACTCTCATAATTGAGCCAATCTAACTTGTCGCATGTGGAGTGCTCGGTCTTTCGATTTAGGAGGCTGGTGCCAGAGCTAACATAATCTAGGCGCAGAGAGTCCAAGTTCATCTACAAATAGAAGGGCAGGAAGGAGTGCCGCATCCCCAACCCTCGCTATGACGAAGTGAACGCTGATGACCGCTTACACTACAAGCAGGCAGTAATGCTCATAAGGAAGACCTGGCTGGATATCGAGTTTGCCATGAGCGCGACTAAGTTTATCGAACTAAAATACGAAGAGCTGCCCAAATTCGTTGAGGCACCATTTGTCTTATAGGAAGTTGCCAAGTTAAACTTCCACGAAAATCTAACGAGCAATAGCGCGGAGTGCGCCGAATGGAGACAGAAACTGTAGGCTTCCTGCATTTTAGCCATCAGAGGGAATCTGCATCAGGTCTTTATGGAGAAGGCGAGCGAAGTGAATATAATTACAAATGAAATCGGAGTAAACTGGCTGGGACTCAACCCAAAATTTAAATATTCAAAGGGTCCCCCCACTTATTAAAAGCGCCCCTTCCCTTCTCTCAAAGTAAGCAATACATATTTAATTTAACTACAATAGGATGAACAAGGACGCACAGCAAGATCAGAGCAAGACACGAATGACACAGATATCGAGAACAACACAGAAGATGCAGATGCAACAAGCTAAGGTGAGGGAGGAGCATAAAGATAATGGAACGAATAAGGACAACCATCAATCGGTGCAGGAGCTGATGGAGATCTTCCTGAAGGATAATGCGAAGAGCGAGGAGGAGCACAGGAGATTGTAATATGTCGCCAAGCACTGTTGGACTATCGCACAATTAGAGAGCGAGAGGAGGAAGAGCGCACTCAGGCAGCTTATCGAGCAAGGATAGAGTAAGAATTTCAAGAAGCCAGAGTATCTGGTTCCTGGCTCTTAAAGCGCATCCTCAACAGGCGAGAGTACTGGGCCTCGGATGAATTAATGCAGAGAGCAAGTAGTACGAGCTAGTGCGATTCACAGACAAGAGCCGCTCTTTATGAGAATGAACCCCAAAGTAGTGAGGAGATTGATGCTGCAGGTAATTTCGATGAGCATCAGGAAAGAGTTAAAGGATGTCAGACATGCGGATTTTATCTTCGAGGAATAAACTGCGAATGCTTTGCGAAACAAATGGAACTGTAATTGGGCCGCTACATCGATCTATCAGAGTGGAAGGAGTCGCGCCTCAGGAGAATCCATAGTCGTCTTCACCCCAAGAAGCGGCGACGAAATGCATTTGACCTTATTCGCGGTTTCACACTTTCTCAAAGAAAGGCTTTCGTGCGTTATCAAGCTGATGTGGGAGAGTCATATCTACAAGTAATGGGACCAGGAAGAGCAGAGAATATTTCTGACTGAGTTGATTGGAAAGAATGCAGATACTTAGATAAGGAGGAAGCCCAAGCTGCTGAAGTAGAACATGCTGTAACAAAGTGGAGAGTCAAATGATAGACAAGAGGAGGAGGACGACGAGGACGAGGTGATGTGTCTGGGCGAATTGTAGTGAAATTATTAAATGTAAATTAAGTTCATAAGAACTATTAATTAGATAACTTTGCACTTTATCTTACTATTTTATATTGGGGTAATATCTTCTTCCCTATAATTATTTATCATATAAGCAATGGTGGATTCCAAGTCGACGGTTGACTAACTTGCTAAGTGCATCAATTCGAAGAGCGAGCTCTATGAAGCTGCCCTGCGAAATCATTACTATTTGCCTTCCTTTAAATCTAAGCTGGTAACTGAGGAGTACATCCTGAACGCAATCCATGGGACCACGTGGTGTCCCTTCTTCAAAGATATTAGGCTGCTGCCTTGTCCTCGTCCACCCACACTGGATATTCTTGTGAAGAAGCTGTTGTAGGTTGCTGAGAAGTAGGGCAAATCTCTTGGGATCGACAAGACTCATCTTCCAAATCAGCGGTGGGCGTTGGCTCTCTTGTCAACATTCTCACCTAAGGATGAAATATTTGCGAAGGACTACGTAGGCCTCAGGAGAAATTCCTAAGCTACTATGTATCGAACTGTCGATCTTACCCCTACCTTCCTAGATGGTTTGCCTCTATCAAACAAGAAAGGCAAGGCTCTCAGATTGGGTTTCGTAAATCGAGGCAAGGCCACCTTGAAGTACATGCGTTTGAAAGAAGCCAGGAACTAAATCGAGAAGTAGATTGAGCAGGAGAAGTAGCAAATGGAAGAGCGAAAGCAGAGCAAGGCAAAGGTCAGTGAGAAAGCAGCAATTCAGCAGCTTGGTGGGCAGCAAACATCATCAGGACAACTGTTCAATATTGGTACAAAGCAGAGAACTCCCATCAAAGGTAAAGGATAGGAGTGAACATAATTCATACAGTATGGCCGTGTAGTGAAGAAACCACAGTTCGGTAGTGCGAGCGCGCGATTGACTTGACTTAGTCTTAATTTAATTTAAAGATTAAATTATTAAGTATGTGCTCGGGAGGGGTGGGGTTGTCTGCTCTTACTAACTCTGTAATAGTAAGACGCCTCCACTCCTGCTTCAAGACGGCCCAGAGCCGTTCGATAGGGTTTAGAGCACAGCTGTAGGGAGGCAGGTACTCTATGGTGCAGTAGTCTGGAATAGATTCGCGCACCTTGGGGCTCTTGTGGATGGAGAGGTTGTCCATTAGGATGATGCTGCCAGGAGGGAGGCGCGGCGTGAGCTCGTGCAGGAATCGTTGGAAGTGCAGGAGGTTGTTGCTCCCCGTGAGGACCTTGGTGTGAAGGAGCCCGCCCATCTCGCTGATAGCACCAATGACGGTAATTGACTTGCCTCGAGTGCTGGGGATCTGGACTTGCATGCGATCCTTTAGCCAGCAGCGCCTTGGCGACTGCCATGCGTTGAACGTTGACTCGTCAAGGTAGACGACATGCCTCCCCTCGCATATCCATCTTGCGAGACGCTTTGAGAATTCCTACTACCTGCGCTGAGCCTCCTGCTCCTTGTCCTCCTTGCGACGGTATTAGTAGCCAGCTGCTCTGTACTTGACCCCGTTGCGCAGATAGATCTTTCTCAGCCCGAACGTCGAGAGCAGTGGAATGTCATAATGATGATGGAGGAAGTGGCAGCGCTGCTCAAGATTCAGGTGGGCTGTTTCTCTCAGTGCCTTGATCGAAGTAATGCGTCGCTCGGTGTCGCTGGACAGCAATCGTTTCCTCCCCTTCTTGCTTTTGTTACTCACAACCATGTAGCCGTTTTTGCGCCAGCGTTGTACGATCATATTCACCGCACCCTCCCTCAACCCCAGAATTCTAGCAACCTCTGAATAGGTGAGCTTTACCTGGGCGTCGGAGTGTAAAGATCCGAAGCGAAGAAAGACGGCGGAGAGCTGCTGTTCGTAACTGATCGACATGCGAGTCCTCAATCGGAAGGGTCGGGCCTTTTTAATAGCTTTCGTCTTAATTTGGGGGAGCTTGCTCTCCAAGAATGGAATCATGTTCATATCTGGTATGTGTGGGCGAGCTTCAGGGAATGCTAGGAGTGAGGACTGAGTGGGATCAAAGGCGCTGAACTTTCTCTTCCGAGATGGTTATGCCGACTTGGAATCCATTCTCTGTCGGCGATTGAACTTTAATTATATTAATGACTTACCTAATTAACGTCAATTCTAATCTATAAGAAGTTGACATGAAAAACAGAGTAGTAAAAGTCGCAATTGACAAAAGAGAATAGCAGAATAAGAAGTGCATATCTTATTAAAATGTATACTCATTTGATAAGATTCATGATCCTTTCCTTGGCCAGAAATGTTTGTAGAATAAATTGGATCTACCTCTTACTCAGCAAGTACCTTCACGCAGATACTATACCGATCATGCGATAGAACAGCTTCTCAAATTGAAATCAGGAGTTATCAATAGACTCACTGGCTCTCTCCTCGTCACTTTTAATGATAAGTAGAAATGGGATCGAGTAGTCATTGATTTAGGACTCAACCTCAAAAACTTTGTCAAGAAAGCTCATATCCCTGACTTTCCATTCAAATAAACTGATTATGAATGATCTTAGCATTAATATGACTATGTGAGATTTGTAGTTGAAGAAGATGTTGCAGATTACCAATTTGATCAAGATTATACTCACAACTAGCATGCAAGAGGCACTCGCCATTTGAGAAAGCACTGGGAGTATTCTGAAGAGTGCTTTTAGATTATTAAGGAGTACTCGCAACGCTACTACTTCGTGATTGATGTAATTTCCCGAAATATGAGATATGTAATAAGCCTATTTACTTATTAAGATAGAACAAAAGTATGCTAACTTTGAAAGACATATTTGGCAAGGCAGAGGCTTTAGAAATCTCCTCATAGCAAAAAATAAAGGAGATCGCCAATTGGATTGAATAACTCCCTATTTCTAAGCTACCCTATGTGGAGATGGGATTCGATGCACTCAATCAAGACTTGATTTAAGTTATCAGTGATCATAGCAAGCTCATAAAAGAGACATATAGGAAGTCATATATTTCTCCATATGAATGAATTAGTATATATTTGATAAGAAGATCCAGCTAAAATGCAGAGATGTTGAGCACTTTAATCCTTCCTACTTATTCTAAGAGCAGTTCCCTTTTTGGTCACTTCCCTTCAACGAGAGAAATGTGAATGACTACAGAGTCGGAGACAGAGTCATGA
The DNA here is from genome assembly GCA_027382625.1 of Tetmemena sp. SeJ-2015. Taxonomy (NCBI): domain Eukaryota; phylum Ciliophora; class Spirotrichea; order Sporadotrichida; family Oxytrichidae; genus Tetmemena; species Tetmemena sp. SeJ-2015. The sequence continues at coordinate 45,341 of JAJKFJ010021766.1, read as the reverse complement.
GCTTTGAATTAAAGTTATTTATCTTTTGTAATTAGATTATTTACGAGCGTAAAGAGTGTGTTGAGAGAGTATATTCCCTTCGGCATGCGTGGAACTGTAGTTGGAAAGACAAATGACAAAGTTATTGTGATGTTTGATGAGCAGTATCTGCAAGGAAACAACATTTATGGCCACTGTCAAAATTACAGAGGAGGATTCCTTGATCCCAACTACCTCATCAATCTCACCAAGAGATTCAACTCCATTTTGAACTCTAATCAGTAGATTGCAGAGAGTTTCCAAGAATAACCTATTCAGGAAGGCTAGACAAACCCTGAGTCAGACTATCAGGATTTATCTTAAAGAATATAAATTATACATACTTAGTCAGTAGTATTTAGCTTTGTAGAGTGAGTGATATTTATTGATAAGGAAGGAGAAGAAGGGAAGGAACAGAGAGTGATAGGAGGAGCAGACACCTCTAACTGGCAAGATGTGAGTCAAAAGCCCAAAGTTATAAGGAACTAGAAGCCAGCAAATTAGATGATTAGCTAGAAGCCATCTGACTTCCCTCGCAACTAGCAACAACAGCAACAGCGTCAGTAGAGATTTGAGAAAGAGGTGCAGCAGCAAAGCACTTAGATGAGACAACAGTTTGAGAAAAAGCAAAACAGGATTCCTCAAGGATAACAGCCCAACTTCTAACCGTCTCATGTACCTAAGACATCACTTCAGTAATCATGATTAGTAAGTCTTTAAGATTGAATTAGCTTTAAGACATTCCTTCACTATGAAGAAAAGAAAAAGAGTACTCAGCCAGAAGTGACTACTCAAGGGGCTCAAAGCTAAGGCCCACTCTACATAATTAAGCAAAGGAACAATCAAAACTCTAATGAGATAAATTCAGAAAGGTAAAAGGTGCAAGAATAGAACCAGACTCAATCTAACATCTCAGTATAAGCTATTCAAGGATAGTAAGAGGAAGTTAAAGCTTAGGTTTAGCAGGATTCTACTTATTAAGACCCAGCACTCGTAGATGAAGCTATATTAAGCACTACTGGTCCCGTTGAGAAAGATGGCTTTGTTCCCTCTAGTAATCAGATGAGAGACTACTTCTACGATGATGAGTATGACTATTATGGAGAGCAAGAGGAATTTATTGAAGTTCATATTCTTTACTTTTAGGAAGTGAAAGATCATAGAGTAGATGATGAAGTCGATATGAATGCAGGCTAAGCTAATGCAATACTCAACAATCTATCTACTAACTCAGATTTCTAGCAACTGCTAACCATAAAGCTTTTTAATACTTTTTAATACTCTAACCATGATGTAGCCTCTAGCTCAATAACCACCCATGTAGCAACAGGTCGCACACAATTTGAACGTGTAGGCTCCTTCTTTTTAACCTACTATCCCAACTTAAAAATTATTAAATCCAACTTTTAGAAACTTATTTTTATTATAAAGGATTATTGCTTGATGAGTGATTTTTAACTGGCGGACTTGCTCCATTCTAATTCACACTGAACTTTAACTTCACCCCTAACACTTAAATTCAAGCACCTCAGCAGCAACCTCTCTTGAATCTTAATGCTTAAACTTTTGTGCCAGTCTAGCCTGCTGTTTAATTAAGAAGCTTATTTATTTACTGTAAACAGCCAGAATCCTTAGTAAGAAGAGTCAAAGAATTAAGAGTCTTAGCAATGATAGAGAAGGTAAATTTATTTGCACACTCACTATGTTGAGTAAGAGTGAAAAGACATAAAATGATAAAAGTTGGCGCTTACTCATGTACTTCAAATAATTACTTTTATTTTAAACTTTAATATCATACAAATTACTCACATTCAAATCCAACACTCTCTTAATTGAAGTAATTTTATTGTTGAGATCGCTTCAGCCTTTTTTAAATTTTTTATCAAACTTTTAAAAAAAATTTATTAAATTTTTAATTAGAAAAATAAATGGGTTTTTAAATTTAAAAAAAAATTTTTTGCTTAAAATTTTAAATTTTTTTTCTTTAAAATTTTAATTTAAAAATTTTTTTCTTTTTTTGGTTTAAATTGCGCAACCCCAAATTTTCCATCAAATTGCAAATCTAAAAGTCTACTTTGTTCATCTTGCCAGACTTTAGCCTTAAACAAAAAACAACATAAACTAGCCTGTTCTTGTATTCAAACACTGATAAGGAGTCCATGGTGTTTCTTCTCTTAAACTTACTAACCGAAGATTTGGCAGCTGATTCCCCACCAACTCCGCTTTATGATGCTCCAAAATTTCTGCTGTAGGAAGACTCTGCCCCTGTAAAATTGTTTGACTTACTTTTGTCGCCAAAGTTTGAATTTGCCACTGATGTCATCAGAAAACTTAACAATAAATTAAAAATACCTTTGAACTACCCTTGTTAGCTCATTTAGATTTGATTTTACCATCCTCAAAGATTGACTTATTGTGAGAAGACTCTACATCCTTAAATCTGACGATACTCAGTCTCTTCTTCAAGTTTTTGTTTAATTTATTGAAAGAGAACTAACTTGGAGCTTTGGGAGTTTTGTTGGAGGAACTTGATTTAGATCTGGCATCTTCAATAGGAGAGGTTTATTTATTTCGATTTTGAAAGTTTCTAATCTTGATTTAATCTACAAGCACAGAACTCGATCTGTTCTACAACCCTCTCTTTTAAGTTTAACTGAGCAAGCCTTGCAAGTCTTCCATTTAACTTTACATTGATTCATTTGTCTTATCCAAAGAACCTTGATTCGCAATGTGTGTATTTCTATCAACAATATCAAAATCGATCATATAATCTCATTTAGATTAAATTTTGGTAGTTTGCCTTCTCAGCTTGCTCAAACTCTGTGCAACTTGTTTCTAGCTGAACTCATCAATCGTAGAATTTATTCTTGCCATGGTTTCAGCATTTAAATTTACTTTTGCATTCACATCTAACTTCTAAATATCTCTCGAGGCTTAAACATAGGCTTGAGGTTATTTTTTAGCAAAACCTATATTTCTAGGCGAAATTACGGAGGACTGAGATATATCCTCGAAAATAATTAAAGATAAGTAAAATATCTGAGGATAGCTAGAGAGGTGATAGGATTCTTCTGATTTATCGGAAGAATTTATCGAAGATTTGAGTTCTTCTAAGATGACATCTTCTGTCTTTGGTATGAAATTTGAGTTTTAACGTTAAGTTTAAGAGCGATCATTAATGCTAATCTTCTCTTATTTGCCATCTAGATATGATTCTGTATGGCTCTATCTATCTGAAGAACCTTGGTAAAACTAAGCCGTCTCTTTTCTGGGTTTCTTAAGACTATGTCTGTAAATTTGATCCTCAATTGATTTATTCGTGTTCTTAAAAGCGTTAAATTTGTGATAAACTGAACTTTAGCTGTAGCCAACACTTTTATTAAATTAGCTCTCTCCATCAATTTATTTATTCCCAAAGTATCCATCATCAGAGCCTTCTTCAGATTCTTCCTCTAGGTTATCAAATATAAATAGTGACACTATCAAAATTTTAAATTAGTTCAGCTCAAGCTTTAAATCAGTGAGCATCAATTATTTAACAGGAGATACAATCTTCCTATCGAAAATACCCACTTTTCTGTGAGGCTTGAGCACAGATCCATTTTCCTCAATTTGATCACTTATGTTTTCAAGATACTTTTTAAGCCTCTTATCCATCTTGAATTCTGCTCCTAACTCTTAAAAAGTGAAACCTTCCTCAGCATTTTCTCTATTTTCTTTCTTTAAACATCGAATGATCTGGTCATTTGCAGGGGCTTCATTTTAGTCTTGAAGATAGAACCCGACGACGACTTTATCTTATTAAATATTTCATCAGAATCATATTTAAAAACACATGATACCTATATTTATCATTAAACTGAGGATACTCTTTCAAAATATCGATTTGATGAGTTAAGGCTTGATTCATGTTTGGCCCTTTTACTTCCTTCTATCTTTATTATACTTACTTATCATATTTTGATCTCCCTTATTAAAAAATAAGATCTTAAATAAATTACTCCTATCATCAACCATTAATCTCTTTTCAAGTTTCTAAATTTAATACAGAGTTCTCTTTGAATTATTTTGACCCTGGAGATTATTTGCTGATAGGTTTGTCCCTTAACCTCGTTAATCATTATCTTCTTAAATATCCATATTCAGGTCATTAGATTCTCTTTATTCATAGTAATTTTCTGTCATCTCTTAATCAAGCTGCTCCTATTTTTGTTCTTATAGATCTTAATTTTATTTATCTTTCTAATTTTTAGATAGAACCTATTTTTCCTATTGCTTACTTGATTAGTTTATACCTCCTTTTTGTTTCAGTTTCAACTTTTCTAATTATTTATCTCCTACTTTGTCATTGCATTTTCTTTTTTGGAGGGACTTAATCGCTTGCTTTATCTTCAATCTGTATTCTTTCCTCCAATCTAATGACTTTATAATGAATTAATTATATCGTTTTGAATCATAGCTAAGTGAGCAGTAATCTGTTCTTCTGTGCAATTCATCATCTGGCCTATTATGACTTTCAGCTATTCTCATCTGAATTCTTCAAGTAGCTTATCATGCTGATAGTAGTTCGTAGGTAAAGTATTTGCAAAGGGGTGGCTCAATAAATCACTCTCTATAGGCTTCCCTCCTGCAGTTACTTAACCTTCCTGTGGATTTTTCTCTATCTAGGGGAGTTTGAATTTGTTTTAAAAGTAATTCTAACCTTAAAGAGTTTAGCATTTTATAGTATACTTTAAAATTATTCAATTAAGTTTCTTTAGACTTTGAAATGCTTGTTTAACTTTGTTGAAAATCTGGTCTCTTTCTTACATTCTCACTACTCCTCAATCTCTTAATAGTTTTTGGCTGTCTTTTACCTGCAATTGGGGTGCTATTAGATTTGGTTGATTGCTATCACTAAGTAACGCTTTTTAATTAATCTGGTTGAGTGAGTGCATCATTGTCTTTGAGGAACTTAGTCGTGAGATCAATAGACTTAGATGATAATATTTAATTAATTCACTCGTTACTAAGTTATTGTATATGATCTGTTGATGAAACTATCATTGCTGTGCTGATTAAATAGATTTCTGTTTTTGCTTGATTGCAACTGAGGTATTAGCGATAACTGTCGTTTGATAATTGATTCATTTTCTGAGGGGTTTTAAATGCTGTACTGACTTTTAAAGCTTATCTGTTTGTCCATGTTCTTTATTCCTTAAATTAGAGATAGCTATTTCATTAATTTAAAGTCAGGCTGAAATGGAAAAATAGTCATAAATAAGTAATAATCCATATTTTAAATGAGAAGTCTTAATCTTTAGCTTCTATCGGTTGAAACTAATCCATTGTTATTATGTCTTAATTAATTATTTTAAGATTTGCAGGAAATCTTTTTATTTTTTCTATTAGAATTAAAAAGAGTAAGTACATGAGATTGAATGAAGTGAGATTAACTTATTGTATAGATTGACTGAGTTGAACACCATAAATCAGCACCTGACTGAAGTAATAGACAGATACATAGACACAGTGTAGATCTACTCTAATGAAAACAGACATAGAAATAGACGATAAACTCTATACTAGCCGCAACTTACTAATCTCTCATCTTAAGATCCAGATAAATCAAACACTAGTCAACTCCAAAACCACTAAACACCTATTGCTTTTGATCTTCAAGATTTAAAAAAATATAAATGATTGTTCAAAAATTATTATCCATAACATCCATAATTTTTATTTATAAATTGAAGGATAAATAAAATTAGAGAAAGTAAAAATAAAAAATTAAAATTTCCATAATTAAAGTACACTCGAAATATTCATAGTATGCAATACGCTGAAAATAGGAGTGATAAAGTTGAATAAATAATTAGTCTAAATAATTTGATGTATTTTAATCTGTGAACAAGTAAATTCCTATTTGTTAAATATTTTGATTAGAGCGAAAATTAAACTTTGATTTTACTTTAGCTTTAAATTATTTTATTTAAGAAGATTCCCAGATAGCAAATAAACAAAGCGCTATTGACCCTAATTTGACTGCAATATAGAGGCAGTTAACCTTAAGAAAGCGAAACACATTAGCATTAAAAGACACGTCTGAAAGTCTAAATAAGACCAAAGAAGAGCAAGAAAATAAAAATTCGAAGGAGCCTCCATAGATATTTTTAGAGGATGTGCTTGTCGAGTATGTATACAGGAATAAAAGCGACTACGAGAATTTCATGAACCCTGATTAAATCTCTAAATTTGTAGACTAGAATTAAAAATGTAGCTTGTATGTTTCACAGATGAAGAAAAAAATATGGTAGCCAGATAAACTTAGACTTTCAAAAACTAGCAGATAAGATTACAGTTTTAATAAGAGATGATTTATTCAAGAAGTTATTATTTTTATTTTTTTATCTTAAATTCTGACTTAGAATAGTAGAAAATAACTTGTTAAACAATTATTTATTAGTTTAATTGTATAAGACATTTGATCCTACGAATACTTTTGTTCACTATAGAATCTCTTGATAGAACTGGATGGCATCTTTCCATTACTTCTTAGGGAATCTCATTATAGATAATAACATATCTAACTAAATTTTAGTCATGTAAAGAGGCAGAAAAGGACTGTTTCCGTTTGCCATATCCATTTAAAGAGAACATTAACTTGATGCACTTGATTATGAATTAAATTCCTTAATGATAATTATAAAATGAAGGGCTTCTTGGCCTTACCACTCCTCCATTACCATAGCCTCCTAAGCTGCTTATGCTATGGTATTCGTCCTTCTCCTCAACAATTTTTGGAAGTTCCTCTTTTAGATTCTGCTGAATGAACTAAACTATTAAGTCAATGGATATTTCCTGATCCATGATGGCCAAGCACCTATCATTTCTGTAGCTCGCTTGAATGAGAGATGGGAAGAGTATTTCTTTGAGCTTTTTGTCACAGAAATACGTAAAGGGCATATTGCAAAGTTTTTGAATGAGCGTGTTTTCTCCTTTGCACAATATTTGCTGATTCTTAGTGTTGTCCAAAGTGAAATTTAAAATTACTCTATAAAAACATATAATCTTTCATTAATTAGAAATAGCCAATAAAAAGGAGAGTTTCGTGTAGGAGTTCTTTGCTGTCCTCTTAATCACAAGTTTCTATGGTATAGTAGAGAAGTAATTTAGTAGATGATAAATCTACTCTTGTATTTCAAAGTCACTCATCATTTGCTAAGCAGCTTTGTAATCCATTCTTAGCACGTTATTCACTATCTTTACCGAAGTTATTGCTAAGCTGAGTATTGTTTGTGGCAGCACTTTATTTCTGATAGGTAAAGCTTGTTAAAAGTTTTGAGAGGGCTTAAATGGCTAATTTCTTGATAAGAGGATAGAAGCTACCATTGGAATTATGCCAAAGAGTTCTGTATTTTAATGCATAAAAGGATTTCAATTGTATATGAAAAGTATTTTGGATAACGAACAAGACGTAGTCTCCTATTTTAGTGCTCTTTTCATAGACAGGTCTCGATATAGCATCAATCGATATTTGGCTTGTTAGTGCTTCAATAAATGCTGCACTCTTCAGAAGAAACAGAGGGATCTATCCCATCGCCTCGCTTAGATCTAAGGCCCATTTATAATTGAGAATTTTCCTTTTATCTTCATAGTTATCGGAGAACAGATTATATAGTCCAAGTAGTATTCTTTCATACTCAATAATACATAGCCATTTAATAGAAAATATTTCATCTGTTAGCATTCGTAAGGAGCTCGATGTTTAACATGAAGAGTTAAGATCTGAATCAGAGGAGATATAAAATTGATGCCATAAAATAGCTAAGTTGGCCTGTTCAAACACCAATTAAGTAATTCTACGAGGACCAGCATTCGATTTGTAGATAACATGTAGTTTCTATTTTCTCTCAGATTACAGAAAATGTTGATAATCTTGATTACATAATCTAGCATTCTCCCAATATGCTTGAACTCATTTTTATGGCAGACTGAGATTCTCTTGCATATCTCTATTAGTATAGGAATGAACTTTAGCTTTCTCATTAAGTGGAGATCTGCTTATTTTCTCATGTCTAATATCTTGATTATTTCCTTAAGAGTATTCTCAAGAGTTTCATAGTTGTTTATAATGGTATAACCTGCTTTTCTATATCTATGCAAATGATCTGAAGTCTTTTCTTATTCGGAGAATTATGCTCCTTTCCGGGTTAATATGAGGCAGCTTCATGACTCATAGCTTATGCTATCATCTACGTCTTGAGTCTTTTCATTTTACGCTTTAGTGCTTTCTCTTTCTCTTTTAGGAGCTCTTTTTCGATATCTCCTGGCTAAGATACGATACTCAATATTGAAAACTGCTAGTCTTCAGATTCCTTTATACCAAGCTCTTCTCTTGTCTTCTTATGCGATTTCATAACTAAATGTGCTTCGTTGGTGCAATGATCAGGCAGCAAGAGGTCACATAATCGGCAGTATCTCATGACCAATTCATTAACTTCAAGATAGTCCACAATCTTGTTATCAGGCTCAGATTAATCAAGGGAAACTGTCTTTTAACTGTCATCATTCTTTATTAGGGTAAGATTGTCTGTAAGCAAGTACTTTATTATCAGTTCCTTATATCCTGTTTCATTCATCTGTCCAGAATCAACAGACTTATTCTATTCAAAAGATTTTAAATTGAAAGATAATATTTTGTATACTCGTTCAGAATTATTTGTTTGAAGGAGAGAATTTGACTAGCTATAGTATTTACGAGGGTTTATTTTTTCCTGATTCTTTTCACTCAGATAACCTTATAAAAATTTATTAGCTTATTTCAGCTAGATTATAATTATGTCCTTTAATGATTTAAGACAAATCAGGATGTATCTATCACATAGGGCTCCAATTGTAGTTTACTAATTCAAGGATTGAGACATATTGTCAATTAATTTGAAAAAAACTTTTCCACCTTAGAAATATTTTGGTAAATTTCGATTTGTTAGTTTGAATGTTTTAGAATTTAAACAATTTCAAATTTTTTTAACTAAAATGAACGACGATTAATCATCAGAGATCTGAACTATTCAAGAGCAAGCATGACTCTGAAATCAATTACAATTTTATAAATTTTAATTACTTGCCTTCATTTTACCTATAATTTAAATATTCCTTTATTATTCTATTCTGCAAATATATCTATTTCTGAACTGTTTACTTTAGCGATAAAAACACTTTTTCTCTCTTTTTTGGGTGTATTTTATGAAACTTCTTAAGATGTTTGTGAAGTAACAGATTGATTAACCGCAACTTACTTCTTCAGCAAAGAGCTTGTAGATTCCTCTATTGATGGATTTTGGCTAATTTAGGTTTAAAGATGCTTTTCCCAAAACTTTTGTTATATCTAAAGAAGCCTTGATTGATTTGGAGTTCCAATTTGAGTTTCTGACTAAGTTTAGCACTAAAAACTTGGTACTGAAGTTGAATTATTAACCTCTTTAGAAGTGTCCAAACTTTTTCTTCTATCCTTCTGAGGAGTATTTTGATTACTCTTTTTAAGAGTCGGTGTATCTTTTTTGTCACTCTCTGAAATAGATTTCTCAGCCTAATTTAAAAGTGAAGTGTTAAGAGATCTTTGGCTTTGTAATTTTTCATCAACTGAATCATTTTGGTTGCCTGAAGCTATGGCTGATTCATTAGGGCTTATGCAGGAAGTTTTACTAAACTGAGATCTTCAATTTTCAAGTTTATCTTGAATTTTCCAAACTATCCCTCTTTTCCAGGCCTTTTGACTAAGATAACTTACTATCGAATGGGAAATAGCATTTTTATAGCGTTTGCTGTCAGCTTTTTGGGTAGATGTTTTGTAGCTGCAAAAGCAGGTTTTGCGTTTTGAATGAGCTAATTCATCTAGGCTAAAATCTTAAACATAAATGAGAAGAGTGCTAAATCTTTAGTTTAAATAGTTAATTTTAATTAAGTTATATGGCTCCAGTATGCGAAGATATATTTGTTTCAATAATTTTGTCTATCTATTAAGAAGCTGCATTGTCGTCTATGAGAGACGACTAATTTTGATTTAAATTAGACCCTTGATTCAGGCCTCCATTTGTAGATGATGACTCCTACAAAGAGGAGGAGTGAAGTCTTCCTTGCCTTTTCCTAGCCGAATCAATGTCTTGTGAGAAGATAATTTTCTTAAATGAAGAGAGAGGAGTTTCTGATTGCTGGGGATGCAAATTCAAAGATTGAGTCGAGCCTTAGCTGCTATTGAGCTTTTTGTTGTTCATCAAATGCTTAGGATCACTCTAAAGTGGTTAATTGATTTTAGTGTCTATCTAATTTTTGGGAGTCTTCTTATTCTTGCTAGGGTATACAACTGACGTCAAACGTGATTTTTCTGAGATACTACTGCTACTTGAAGTATTTTATTCCCCTGAATTGATTTTCAAATGAGCCGCCTTTCCAGCCTTTGTTCTTGCCTTTTTTATTTTGATACTTGATATTCTAAACTTGAATTTCTGCGATCATTTCCTTCTCATTTTCTTCAATATCAAGTGAAGATTTTTCATCCACGTCGCTTGTTCTCTCATGCTTTTTCTCGGGAGTTGACTTTAGACTTCTAGTTTAAGTGATTTTGAAGGAGTTTAAGCCAGAACATTAGTGCTGCGAGTAGTTTTCATTCTTTAAAAAGTCTGCCCATGTTAAATCTTCAGAAAGATTCTTCTTAAGAACGTTTCTCTTCATAGAATAAAAAATTATTAGAGTTATAGGATTATTTGATAGACATTTGAAGTCTCTAAGAGTAAAGCATGTAATTTTGAGCCTCATCAGTAAATTAATCCTCTCTCTTAAAATTTTAAAGTCTTTTACGGTCTTACGACTTAGAATTATGATTATTATTTTCCTCTGGGATTGAGTCTTTATCACTTCCATCAGACAAATAATCAGCATTTCCTTCAGTGATTTTGACTCCTCATCTGTAGTCTTTAGGTCAGGTGAATGATCTTAAAGACGCCTCAATCTTTATGGAGTTAGAACTTAATCAGGATTTTTTTCGTCTTCTTCACTTTCGTCAGGCGAATGGTTATTCATATATTCAAAACGTTCCCTCATTTTATTTCGAAGTTTGTATATTTAGGATTTGTCAGAAAATATCCTTCCATCTTCTTCTTCAATTATAATTTGGTTCAAAAGATCAGCATCTCTTTTTAATTTCAGTTTTTCAATTTCAATTTGATCTTTCTACATCAATTCAAACAGAATTGAATCGTCCCCATCATTTCCCTCGAAAGCTCCGAGTTCTTACCAATCCCTTTCATTTCCCAAAAACTCCCAAATAAACTCACTATTATTAACAAAGCTCATTACATCACTGATCTTCTCACCAAGGTCGTTTTTCCTTTGTAAAACTAGTGTCCTCCTTTCATTATCTTGCGCAAGTTTTCTTCTTTCTTCAATCATTTTGGTCCTTCTCTGATCCGCCTGTTCTCTCTTTTGCTGATTCGTCAGAAATTTGTTTTCAGTTGATTTTTGCAATTCCTGTCTGCGAGACTCTGCAGCTTCTTCTCTTTAAGCTCTCTCTACTTACTTCTTCTTAATATATTCTTCCATTATCTAGTTTCTGCGCTCTTATGTATCATTCATTTTCATGTTAAGATCTAACTTCATGTTGTTCATGGCCATTTTTTGAATGAAGTTAGTTTCATCAATTTTCTGTATTTCCTGCTTTACTTTGTTGACAAAGTTTTACATGTCAGTCTCTCTCCTCTCCTCTGCTTATTCCAGCTTATCTTGCAATTTGGCTTTTCGTTCAGCCAGGAGCTCTTCCCATTTTTTCTTAGCAATTTACTATCGCACTCTAATCTTCTCATACCAATTCTTTTTAGATTGTTCTATCTGAAGTCTTAACTCCTCCGCTTTTTTCTAATTCAAATTATTAAGTAAGTGAGTCTTTCTTTAAACAGAAATAATTGAGTATTATTCCACAGTATGTATGGTCTATCTTTACTTACTTGTCTTTAGTTGTGCTTTTCCATGATTTTCTGTGGAGATTACTTTCTCTTCTCAGCCTGTGCTTGCAACTTTTTGTGCGCCCTCAACAAAACTTAAGTTGCGGACATTTTATCAGGAGTCTCAGATCTGCTGCGTTTATCCAGTATTTGAATCATGAAGCCTCCTCGTGAAGTTGTAAGAGAAGGGTTCAGGCCTTAATATGCTGAATGATTGTGAAGCTGATTAGGTAACTCATCATCCAAATTGTGAGAATGGTGGGAGTTTGTCTCGCCTGAAGAATTGCTAGTCTCTCCTCTACTAAATTGCATTATTTTGCTTAATTATATAGGCATTTAAATTATTTCTCATATTATCCCTTTCGTTTTGAGGGATGCAATTTTTAGAATGATAGAAAAATATAAGGAATTGATTGAAAAGAGTAACTTATAAAACTTTTCTTATGATATAATCCTGATACTTTAAACGAGTTGGATGAAAATAGATGAAAGCAAAAACATTTGAGTATAAATCTACCTAATTTTCCTTAAGCTTGCATTCTTTATTCTGAGTCGCTTCTTAATAACTTATTCTTATAGCAACCTCTATTTTTCTGAAGAATCTAAAGCAGAATACTTCTGATTCTATGTACAAATCTCCAAAACATTTGAATTCTATTTAGATCCTTTAATCTTGAATCCTCTGGCTTGAAACTGTATTTTCTATTGCTGAATGCTAATCTAAGTCTAGGATGGATCTTAAGGCAGGATAAGTACCGAGTCAGAGGGTAGACCTTCGACCCGGCCGTGTGGTCTAGTGGCTATGATTCTCGCTTTGGGTGCGAGAGGTCCCGGGTTCAAATCCCGGCTCGGCCCTCACTTTTGATCAATCTTTTATTTTTGAAATTTTGAATTAGAGCTTAATTATACTATCTCCTGATAAAACCTGTATCGCATCTTAGCTTTCTTTTTCTCTATATTTGATTAAGAGTAAGTTAGAAATTAAAAATAAACTATTATAGAGTGTGACTAAATGGAGGGTATTATTAAGCAAAATCGATATAACATTTCTTTTAGACAAGCGAAATCATAAAAACTTGAATGCCCCTGAAGGAGTTCACAATTAGCAGAAAGCTCAAACATCATAGCAAATAACGAATAATAGCCAAGGGTAGAGAAGTCCAAATTCCACCTCATTTGTGTCGCAAAAGAAAAGCTCTGTCAAGAATGAAGCAAAGGCAGACTAAACAGGCCAATCTTCCACACTCCAGCTTCTCTAATAGTTTGCTGATATGACTATTTACACTTATAATTTCTCATATAATAAATGAGTTAAGAAGAAAGCAAAATTGGCTTAGGTAAAGCTCTCGGAGGTGATTTAGGAGATGAGTTTGGAGATGCTGACTTTCAAGATTTGTTGAAAGGCCTCTCTTAAGACCAATCTCCCTATATTTTCTCTTTTATTTTAAGACGATATGCTAACTTAAAACGATTATGCAGCTTCTTTAAAAAAGATTTTAGGCCCTATGAACACAATGATGAAGTAAGACTATTTTAAGTGCTATATTTATTTTAACTAAGACTCTAATAAATCAAAAAATTCTTAGCCAAAGATTTCCCAAAGCTTGTCAATCGGATTATAAAATGTAGAAACGATCAACTTAGAGAGTCCTAACGAAAAAATGATGTCAAATATTAATAAACTAGAGAGAAACAGCTTATAGTTTAAAAACAAATAATCATTAAACGATATCCAAGAGAGTAGGCAATTTAAACTATCCGATGAAATCTCCAATAGGTTTGATAATCCTGATAAAAGATAGGCTTCTCCTTCCTCTACAAATTAAAGAGTATCTTTAATTAGACCCGATAAGGTAGAGAAGGAAATACTTATCTAGAGTTTGATCAGCAATAATAGCCAGCAAATGTCAATTTTAAAGGATACTCAAAATTCAAATCAAGACAAACTGGATTAACTTTAGAAATTGATTTCACAGTAGTAAGAGAGTTTGCTGAATTTAGAGAAAAATTACGCACTTCTACTTTCCGAAAACGAGTCATTTTTAAAGTAAGAAAATGAAATGACATTTCAGAGACTCAGAGTAAAGAGTGAAATCGAAGCTGATCCTTAACTTAAGCAAGAATTTTTTATTAAAATTATGAGCAAGAAGTTATTTTGTCATTTGGAAGCAGTTAAAAGTTCTTAGATGCTCTGAAAACCGATTATATGAAACTTTTGAATTACATAAAGGTAGTTACTAAATCTAAGACTTCCACCTCACAGATTTAAAATCAAAGTTTAATCCAAGCAAATTAGTAGCAAAGAAATTCTCACTAAGTGTAACTTAAAATGCAATTGTATTGGAATAATATGAGTGATTTTATTTGTTTAAAAGAAAGGGAAGTGATCCTTAATATGATAATGAAGAATATCTCAAAATGATCGAAGAAAAGTACCTTCAGTAGTTTGAACTAAATCTAAGCAACGAAGAAGAGGAGAAAAGCTAGTTCTTAAAGTAGGATATTAATACTCTGAGGCAATCGAAAGATAAACTTTCTATAATCAATAACGAGTAACTGAGTTAACCTTCTATTAAAAAGCCTACTGTATCATAAGCTTCTCAAAACTAATCTGTATCATATATTATAATTTCTTGTTAAAATAATCTAGAAGAGACAATTAGACTATAACAAATCAAAAGAAGCGTATGCATTCTGATGATAAGTTTGATAAAAAAGAGTACTAAGATAGAATGGAAAGCCAATTTATGAACATGCTAAAGAAGACTTTCCCAGTTGAAGGCGAATCTGATGAAGATACCATAGTACAGTCGGAATCAAATTTAGAGCAGCGACAATCAGATGAAACATTGGTTATCAAGAACATCTAAGCTGAAAAGTAAAAGTTGCCCAGTAATTTACTAATCACAGATTATTCAGAGAGGGCTCCTATTAGACCAGGGCAAAGCGGTATTTAACAGAAAAACCAAACTAGTGGATAGACAAAGAAGTCGAAAGGATTGAAAGAGCTCTCTATTGACATGCCTGAGGATTTAGTGAGGATGCTTCATGATTCTAAAGATATTTTAGAAGATCCCAGCAGTTAGAATATTAATTTCTTGGATGGGCAGTTTAGTGATTCTGATGAAATACAGACCAATATCAAGCAGTCCAACTCAAGTAATAAATGAGAGATAGGGATTGACGATGATATCAATGATCAATCAATCAGCTTTTACTTTAAATATTTAAGCACTATAAATGGAGGCTCTCAGACTGGTGGAATCGAAACTCCTGCTTTCGGCAAAAAGAAAACTCCCTCTTTGGCTCATTTTAAAGGTAAGTCTAACAGCCAACAAGTAAGCGATGATTAAGTCCGCTCTGTCAATGTTAGTAGCAGTACAGGTAAAAAATCGAACAAAAGAGGGACAAAGAGAGACAATACTAATATATCAGCTAATGGAAGCAGAAGCCCTGACGCTCAAAAGAATTTTGAGAGAAATTAAATGGCTTATTTCAAGATCAACTTTGACAAAATATTTGAATTCACAAATAATGATTGATACTAATTGCGTTAAATTAGCCTTTAAGATTAAACGATGAAATGATGGAGGAGAATTTTTCACAATTGATTGTCCTCATCATTTTCCACGACTAGATTTTTCACTAGTTGCAGATGGCTTATCTTTCGATAGAGTTTTAAGAAGTGCTATCTGGTAAGCATTGAAATTATAACTCCTCCTAGAGACAAATATTGCCCCACTCCAATATCTGTGATATAAATGAAGCTCATACTCACGAGGATGTATAAAAGCACAAAGAACAGATAAAAGTAGACCAAGGTACTTCACATAAATCTGAAGAAAAAAATATTTAGAATAATATAATTTACCTATTAAATTGTGGTTAGCTTAAACTTCTTTAAAAAATATAACAAGTGATATTTATTAAGAAAATTTCTTGATATACACAGCCAGTATAAGTATCATGTAAATGTTAATGATTATTCCAGCTGTTAATCCAAGTGAAGTCTATAAAAATTTTAAATTTCAATGTTCTTACGCAAAGACCAGCCAAAAATAAAGATCCTGCCCTGTCACATATTTAGACTGGTTCCGTTTTTTAGTCATCTGAAGAATCTTGCTGAGAAATACAGTTTTCAGTAACTGTATACAGCCATTCATTTGTTTCTTTATATTCAAATGAAACATTTACACTGAAAAAATAGTTTAAATATTCAGAGTAAGGTTGTAATAGCATTAATGTAACATGATAGTTCTTAGTAATCGTAGTATCTCCTTACTATATTTAGACTGAAAGATGGGTCCAATCGAATATTAGAATCGCAATTATGAATATGATTACTTGAACGACTTAGAATCCAATGTTAAGCTTTAAATGATTCTTAACTACCTTTTCCTCATTTTAAAAGTAGATATCCTGTTCAATTTAATTAGCCTCTGTTCCCTCATCAGACCCTTGACTGTTAGATTTTTTCTTAGATGGAGATTATTCATGAAATTAAAAATTCGAGTCCTCTTCTTCCTCATATTCACGATCTAGCCTCTCCTCTTCTACTTGTTGGGCAGTTTTGGCCTTAATCTTAGAATATTGATTATCTTCATTTCATTACGTGTTGGTTGGCTTCTTTTTCCATATATTGTGAAATAAATCGGATGTTAGTGTATCATAAGGGCTCTTTCCTTTCTTTTGGAGTTTAACTTGATCTAGCTTATATTTACCTGGTGATAATTTCTAAGCTGAAATGTACATCCTTTCAATATCATCTTTGAGGTTTTCATAATCCTCAGTTTCATTCGGATCTTATTAGGAAAGCTACTCTTTCATAAATTTAATCAAAGTAGAAGTCTAAAATTATGAAAGATTATTTACAACCCTTTCTATTTGAATCCTCATTCTTAGGATTACGCAGTTTTAAAATCTTATTCTTCACTTGGATCTATCAGATATTGAGCACCTTCATTCCAAAACTAGTTATCATCGCCTTTATTAGCCTATTGGAATTATTGGGCAGAGTTACTAGAAGTGCGATAGGAAAAAGATGAGGAGACTATCTTCTTTTTACTGCTGTTTCTTAGATGGAAAAAATAAGATGAGTTTCATTAAGTTCACTCAAATCTGTCGAAGGCACTCCAGATGATAAAAGCGGATTCTCTTGCTAGTACAATTAAGAATTTACAATGCTAATCTAATACGTAGAGGGTAAAAATTGAACTTTATTTGTTTCCGGATTGAACGCAATATTGCTCACTCTTCTATTGGTCAACTAGTCAGCTTAATTTTTCAAGCTTCTTTACGATGAAATTGAGTTACTAGATTTATTGGAAGTTCTTTCGTAGTCTGAATTATTGGATGAGTCAGAATCTTGGTTTCTGATGAGTTTGTCTAACTTGCTCTCTCTTCTTTTCTCTTTGCCTTTGAAACTCGAATTTGAAGAGAAAGTATAAAATGAATAAAGATATGCATTAACATCTCTCTATTTAAAGGACTGATAGGTTTTTCACTCTTGATTTAATCGATCCAGTTTTGTCTTTTACTCTTGGTGGAGGAGCTATAATTTGATTTCTCTTCCTCTTAGTCTGAGTTTTGGTTGCTGTCTGAGCTTGAAATGCTAGCTTGTCCTTGCTTCTGCATTGAATTTAGAGCCTAATTTTTGGGCATCATTTATTAATAAATCTAATATCATCAACATAGAATTTAAATATTAAACCTCTTTAAAAATGGTATTTAAAATAAAGACATAGGCTCATATGTCCCTAGTGATTGAAGAGTCAATGTGAGACATTACAAAAAAATTTTCTATTATCATTTTCAAAAATTTGAACCCCTAAATCAACCTTCAAGTCTCCACTCTTAAAAAAGTGGCATTTTAGTTATTTTTAATTCTGAGGTCACTATATTTAGACTCAATAGAATTTCAGAAATGATCTAAAATTTAGTAATCTCGCTTTCTCATTTCTTTAAATTAATCTATTGCATGCTATAAAGATATTTGATTTAGATTAAGAATTGAAATAATTTACTCTACTTGTACATAATAAAATGTAATTGCGGAGTAGACTGAAAAATGAGGACAAACTCATATTAAAAAATAGTCAGGATGATATTTACTCTCCCATAAATATTTTCTCCCCTTATAATAGACAGCATCTAGGATATATTGTGCATTCTTATATTATATATTTAAATTAAAGGAATATGTGGCTATCCTTCTACAAATCATTCATAAAATAAGAAGAATAGCATTTAATTTTAAATCAGAGAAACCAGTCATTCTCACCTAGCAAATAGATCAGTCAAAATTAATCCTAGAATATTCCAACCAAGTAGTTTCAATCCTTTCTCAAAAGATCTTAAAAATAAGAAGCAGTATCTAAAGACAGTAGAAATAGCAGTATATTTGCTTCAGATTCATAAGTTAAATATATAAAAAAAAATATTAAGCAATTAATATCTATATTTAAATATGAATTCTATAGACCTCAAAGCAAACTGAATTCCCACATTTCTCTGCCCACTCTTCATTCACTTCACCTAAGGCCTAATTTGAGCTTAGGATAATCTTCAAGCCAAAATCGAATTAATTTGTAAAAAGACGATAGCAACTTTATTTAGAATTAAAAAGACAATAGCCACGTTAAGCGTTAGTAGCAATATTCATAATTCAAGAAAGCAAATGCAAAACTAGGATCTAGCTACATCAAAAATCTGGTTATAAAGCAAACTACTCAAATGAGTTATTATTCAATGGGCAATCAACCATCCTCAAAATCAATTCACAAATTAATCTTAGCATTAATTTTTACCTTGAACTTGTAAAAAATGCATTCAAATCCTCAAAAAATGTAAAGAAAAATAGAAAGTCCAAATACAATAGAACCTTTTAGGGAGAATTTTATAATTTATATTTTTATTAAGTATTCAGCTACTTAAATAAGCAAATATCAGAATCAAACTAAGAGTGATTGAAATAAAATAAAATTTTTTTATTATATTATGAATGAAATAAGTATTTAATTTTTCTTGATTTGAAATATCTCTAGTCGAAGTTCCAGCTCTGAAGAAGAAGCAAAGAGAAAATAGATTGTTGAGTTAGCTAAGCAAACTAGCTAAGAGAGGAGATAGGTCGTAAGCAAAAGAAGTAAATTAAACGTGACTGCTTCAATTATGCTGGCAAACTATTAAATATCTATCCCAGAGGCTACTTATGAAAACACAGACCGACAAACAATAGATATACACTAAAAGCAATTGTTTTTTTAAACAAGAAATTCAAAACAGAATTCATAGAGCAGGCGTCTCTCTAGTTAAAGCTCTTCTTAGAGACCTTCGTTTAGATTATGAACATCTGAAGACGCTTGTTAAAGGCAAGGATTCAATCTTTAAGCCAAATACTCTGCAGATTAGCAGCTGTCTCCTCTTCATCATTAAGAAAACTCTAAAATTAATTCTTGCAATGACTCTCAATAAATAATTAAAGATCCAGATTAAATCACAACTCAAAAATAAAATTAGGAACTGAATCTAAGGCATAGGTTCAGCAGAGTTAATTTAATTAACGAAGGTATAATGAGGGATACAAAGACTTAATTTCTCAGGAGAGCATTTATATCTTTAATTTTAATTAAGCTACATTGAAAGTACTTTTGTATTTATAGATTAAAAAACAATAAATAAAGGGAATGGATTTATTCTTTATGTAAGCATAAAGGCCTAAATTTAAGTTAGATTTAATTGATTTATCTATTTTCTAAAATAAGTTTTATTGATACCCTTTACGAATTCTCACCAATCATAATATAAAAATATCAATCAAGTTTATTTTTTATAGTAAATCGATAATTTGCAACTTACTTTTTTTACATCTCTTTATGATTTTATGATGCAACAAATTTCATGATTAAATTTGAGTTACTGTAATAATCTGGACAATATTTTAAGTTCCCTAGATGCTGGAAGACTAACGATCAATTGAGTATTTGGAAAGTAAAAACAAAGAGGATACTAAAGATCCAATTGCAAACAAATCATTAAGCACCGAAAAAATACAAAATTAAAAGAATACCACAATTAGTCCCTCTAAGGGAAGATTTACTGTAAATCTAATTCCTTACACCCTAAAAGATGCACTTCAAGCGTAAATAAGAGAATTTTATAAAAAATAAGATACCTTTTGTTTGATTAAAATATTTATATTTATAAGGACTCCCGGTGTAGCTTAGCATTACTTTTTATATTCAAAATATTTCTATATAGCAGAGTCCAAGGAAAGTTCTTAAAAACGAGTCTGATTCTGAGACTTCCAAAACTTCTTCTGAATCAGGTATCCTTAAGAAAATAAAAGCAAACAGAAAAAGCTAAATGAGTCTTAGCAGGTAAATATCTAGAAAATTTTTAGGCAAAAATAAAACCAACAAATTAAACTCGATGGAACTCTCTCGACTAGACTAAAATTTATCTTTAAAAGATTTGAAACGTAAAACAGTTCATATAGAGAGTGCAACTCATATATCTCAAATTCAACATATAAATAAGTCCACATTGAACAAGCACTCATTAATGTATAAATTAAAAATTGCTTATATAATCATCTTAAAATAACCTTGTTCGAGAAAATTCAGAATAAGGGAGAGAGATTGCTTAAAGCAGAAACAATTTTAAACTTCTATAAATATAAGATAAGAATAACAGAACTTTATAAGTCTAAAAAAAGACTTTAGATCTTCATAATGAATCTACTTAAATACTAGTTAATTAAAGCATTTCTTTGCAGAACCTAGATTTATAAATGCAGAAAATAATGCAGAGAGGTAATTTAGCTTAGAAAAGAATCTCGAGCATCCCATCCACAAAACATCGGCTTATGAAGCTAGATAGCGAATAGTCATAGAATAAAATTCTCACAGAGGAAGAAAAGATACAATTGAATGTGATAAGCAATGTTTATTTTTAAAGATTATGCTTGAGGTAGATGAGGGATTGAAGCTCAAAAATGCGATCTTATATAGCCTTATTTATTAAAGTTTAAATGCTGTAAAAGAAGGACAAGAGAAGTTCAAAAAGTATCTGTAAATATAGGAAGAAAGACCAAGGGTCTAAACATACATTCAGAAGATGTATGAACAAAGAAATATCATTTAGCTGAAATAGAAGGAAGAGAAAAAGAATGATTTAAAGCAGCTAACTGACTCATACATATTATATCCTTAATTTATTCAAATGATAAATTAAAAATATCTCATACAGCAAATACAAGAATAAAATTAGGAATCAGTACTCTTAACTGCAAGACAAATAAGATCTTTCAAATTCCGAGTCAGTAAGCAGCTCAATGACATGTCAATAGTCTTTTTAAGATCTAACTACCTATAAATCTTAACCTTAACAAAGTTAATTAAAAATATTATCTTAAAGTACCAGTCACGAGAGGAACTAAGATAATTTAAAATTTAGTACTTGGATTTAAATTATATATAAAGATGAAAATGGTAAGAATTGAAACAATTAACTCAGACTAAATCTTGGAAATGCAATCAGAATAGAAAATTTTGAATCACAGAATGAAAATTAAAGCATTTCAAAGCTGGGCTCCGATCCACCTAAAAACAGCAAATAACTAATCCTGAATAACATCGTAAAACTTCTTTTTTTATTGAATAAGTTAGAAAAGAAGGAGACTCAGATTAAATCCATTCTAAAGAAATAAATTAGTTACTTTAATACGAACAGTATAAAGACCCACAGAGAAGTCAGAATTCAAAAAGAGCATCTTGATTTCAGTAAGTTGTTAAATATGAGTGCATTATTTTTCTAACAACTTTTATAGAAAAGCTACTCTTCATTCAAGATGTTATAATTTCCGCAAATAAGATTAAAGCAATGAAACTCACTGTCAAGGATATTTTAAATAACGTGCATAAGCCTGATAAGCCATATTCAAAAGGAGAGCTTTCACAACAATTCTTTACTGCAATAAAGTAAAACGATATCAATCTGTTAAAAGACCTTTTGAAATACGAGAGACATCTAGTCTTTGAATAAGATCACTTGTTTGAAACTGCATTACATTGGGCAGCAAAGAGAAATCATGTTGAAGTGCTGAAATTGCTAATTTAAAATGGATCAGATTTAAATAGATAGGATCTTGGAGGAAGAACACCTCTGCTCATAGCAAGTAAATTCAATCATATAGAGTGTTTGCGATTGCTTTTGGCATCTAAAGCAAATCCAAGAATAAGGACGGTTAGTGGCTTGACTCCTTTTGAAGCATCTACTAATAGAAGAGCAAAAGGAATGATTGCAAAATGCTTGATGCTGTAGATTTGTCTCCCTTTAATCAGCTAAAGAAAGAGGCAGAGAGTTTGGGAAAGAGAAGGTCTAGAGTATCTATTTAGTAACGACCAAAATGTTATAGAAGACTTCATAGATCAAATAAGACTTTGACTTCATTACCTTCTTCAAAGGAAAGAGACACAAATGTCTTAAATTTTAGATTGAATTTTTTCTTATTTAAAAAGACCTTCCTTCTCTAAATGTTATTAAAGTTAATTCTTAAGATGTAAAAATGATTGATAACTGAAAATTTAATGCATATCATTACTATGACCACACTCTCAAATCTTTTCTACATAAATTTCAGCGATCATTATATATAAAAACGTATTTATAAGCAGCGAAGTGATGGTGACTTTGAAGGAACCTAATTCCTGCTTTTTACAAAACTCTTGGCCCCTGTTTGAGCCTTGGCAGATGAAACTCCTGAGTTTTATCCAATATATGATCCTGACCCGACTAGCTCGATCTGCTGTGCTCCACTGTTATTTACCCCTTCTCTTTGTAAGGCTATATTAGAATAGCCTAAATTATTAGCATGCAAGTCTCCCTATATTCCTTGGAAGTTTCTTCCCTCTCCTTGAAAACTTATTATAAAATGCACTTCAAGTGGAATAAAAACTTTAGGCAGGATATGGCTATTGAACGATCTGACCTCCAGGCATTGGCTATTAGTAAGTCATAATCTTATTAAGAGAGCCCTATCCTCCACTCTTTTAGTTTCTACTTGAATGGGATGGATTTATAAAAAGCTGCTGAATTTAAACCGTGGTTGAAGCCTGTAAGGAGGAGTTTGTAGTATTTTAGAATGAAATTAAAATACTAAAAATAACTTTGAGTATTCGTTGTGTTCAGCATGTTTGCAGGTTTACCTTCGCTTGCTGTTGAAAGTTTTTAAGTTCCAAAGCCTACGCTTAAAAGATTAGATTACGATTTGTTGCCGCTAATCATACTGTTCTAAGTGCCACCTTAATTAAAAATATAAATAAAACCCTTATTTGGCAATCTTTGACTATGCATAGGTGTGAGTGGGCGATCTTGAACTATTTGTTTTCTGCTTTTAGTTAGCAATGCTTGTTCCAACAGTTATTTCATTTTATCCTTGCATGCCAAGGAGGTAGCCTTGGCTTTTTAGAGTTTTCTCTCTTTAAGTTTAATTAAATTACTGCACTAAATAATCGCTCTGATTCTAAGTGTTTTAAGTATAAATGAAAATTACTTTCACTAAGAAGTTAATTTATAGCAGATCTTACTCAATAAAAAATGATATCAAGTACAATTTGGATACTTCACAAAATGGTTGCTCATATTTTTTATATAAAAATTTAGACGCGATTTAATTAACCAATTTCTTAAGTAATTTAATTTTCAATTAAAATCAGACATATATTAGATCCTTGAAGTTAGAGTTGTGTAGAATTCTTAGCGCTAGCTGTTCTCAAAGATTAGGAGTGATTTATTTGGGATGTAGAATTTTGCAAATATAGACCCCCAGTGTGAGTTTGATTGTAAATGCTTGGGTTTTAATGAGAAGCTGTGGGGCTTTTGGACTTAGACTTGAAAGAAGGCGATAAATTGTGAGTAGACTGATGAATGATCACCACATTTTAATTATTTGCAGTGGGCGATTTGGCGATTGTTGGTGATTTAGATATTATCTTTTAATTAACTTGCTAAGCTACAGCCCTCTTTCCATCTACCATCAGATTTCTCTCAAATTTTTCATAAATATCAAGTTTAAACATTAAGTATGCCATCCTCTAAAGCGTATTTGATAAGCAAAAGTAATTATTGGATTAAGAGATCAGTTAAATTTAATCTTCATAATTTAATACTATGGGCCCAGAACTTGTTTTCCTTTTCAGTTCAATCGTTATCCCTGCATTAGTGGTGCTTTTCAACGGATTTCACATAGTTGAGGAGGGTCACGTTGGAATATACTACAGAGCAGGAGCTCTATTGCCAGGAACCACAGATCCAGGATTCCATTTCAAAATTCCAATTATAACGTCCTACGAAAACATTTAAATCACTGTTCAGACTGATAAAGTTACCAATATCCCGTGCGGAACTAGCGGAGGTGTAGTTATCTACTTTGACCACATAGAAGTAGTCAACAGACTTAGAAAAGAACATGTATTTGACACTATAAAGAATTACACTATTCATTACGATAAGACTTGGATCTTTGATAAAATCCAGTAAGAATACATTCTATTTGCTCTTATGTATAGTCTGATCTTAAGATATAAACTACTTCTGATACGTGTTTTAATTCTTATTTTTAGCCACGAAATCAATCAATTTTGCAGCAAACACACTCTAAACCTGCACTTACAATAAATATATTTCATCATATATAAATTTTATGATTATGGAAGTGCATTATTTTGGTATACTCTATTAATATTACTGATTAATTAGAGGTTTATAAGAAGTATTCATTGACAAGTTTGATTCTTTGGATGAGAAACTAGCTGAAGCTCTATAACAGGATTGCTTACATAATATTAATCTCTTGTTTAATTGCAACAAGTGGGCTCCAGGAATAGAGATTATAGCAATAAGAGTGACAAAGCCTCGCATCCCAGAAAGCCTACTCAAAAATTATGAAAAGATTGAGGCTTAAAAAACTTAGCTTTTGATTGCTGAACAAGAATAAAGAGTCTAGTCAAAGAGTAAGGTCTTAAAAATTTAAGCTTTTTTACCCTACAATTATTTACTTATACTTGCTCTAATAAATTACATAGGAGCTGAGACTATAAGAGTTGAGAGAAGAATAGAGGCTGAGTCGTAGGCAGAAGTAAACAAAATTGAAATGGAGAAATAAATTCTTCAAAAAGAATCTATCAGATAGATTGAAGAGATAGAAAATTCGATATATCTTGAGAGAGAAAAAGGAAAAGCAGATGCTCACTACTATAAAATTGCAAAGATGGTAGAGGCAGAACAGAAATAACTCACTCAAGAATACTTGAAAAAGTTGGCTATTGAAAGCATAAGCAATAACACCAAGATTTATTTTGGCCCTAGCATTCAAATAGAATTCATTTTTTATTGTAAAAATGTCATTCCTGCCATGATTGTTGAGAATGTAGATAAACTACTTTCTCAGGTGTCCTAATCATCTAACTGATAAAGAGACTATTTTTAGCTTCATTTGAATTCAGAATTAATAAGTGTTGAAAACCATTGACGTACAAGAATAGAAATGTTATGAAGAGTAAATTTTGTAGATGAATGTTGTATCATTAAAGCAGTCTGTTTTAGCTAGTATTTGCATTCTAGTTGTGCTTCTCCTCTATTTTAATTTGCATGAAGCTGCTGACTTAAGTTCTGCATATAGGGCACTTATTATTCCAAAGTTATAAAGATTCCATTACAGTAGTTTTAAACAAGTCTTTAAGAATAGTTTGCATTCTAACAATTTGAGAGCATTAAATGCAAAGGCACATGTGTCTGCAAGGAAGCACTACGGTGTCCTTAGTGGTTGTGTAGCAGATAACGCATTCCTTCTGGGTATCATCTTTTATGTTAGCTGTGGAATTGTCGATACCGAAAATGTCGTTCAAATCAAAGATCGTATTATTGTACTAAAGTCTAAAATAAAGTAAAGTAAAATTTAGGGAATATAAATAATAATCAATTTCAAAACTCAGCACTTATTCAGTACTAGTTAAGAAACCGAAATTACTATCCTATGTAAGTACTAAAGTCTAATCTAAACAGTTTGAAGATCTTACCAAGAATTTTTGCTTGAGAGGCTTAAATTTGACTGGCCCATTTTCCATAAGGAAGGTTCCATAAGTAAACTAGACAGACTTCTTTGCTCTTCCTGAATAGTTTGGAGGATAGACTGCCTCTATCATTATAACAATAGGATAGTAGTCCTCCTTGAGAGTTGTCAAATCTTCATTTCTGTACAGCTGAGTGTTTAGCAAGCAAACTTTAATTAGTCAAAGTTTATTCTTCATTGAATATAATTTAGACTTAAGAAGGAAATTGCTCTTTAAGTCCTGCTGAAAACTTATACGAGTTTGGAATTGGGTGCTGAGGATTAGTCAAGAAACTATATGAGAAATTAAAATCTAAAGAGAGACAAAATTTATCAAAGATAGATAGATTATTGAGCAACTAGTCTATACTGATGCTTACTATAGAGGAATATTGGATGCGTTTCTGCATTCTTGAGCACAGAAGTAAACAGTTATCTTGCATTCATAGTTTGCATCATAGATGAGATCCAAGTAGTAAGTGTGATCTGACATCCTCACCTGAAAATTTTGAATACAAGATTAATCTTCTTACCATTTTAATGCTTTCCTTTCTTATGTTTACGTGATTTTTAAGAACGGTGACCTTCTGAGTTTTGCCTTCTTCAGTGTTGTTATTCACAGGCCTCTAAAATATAAGGTTAAAATGATAAAATTCAAGCATACAGCTGCCAGCCCTGCAGCTGGCACTCTGTTTTACTCTGCATTTGCCACATATTCTCTAAATTAGGTTTAAGATAAACTGTCATCATATTGGAAGATCCTGATTCAATTCTTATTCTTAAGAAAGAATTTTGATCTTATTTATCTTATGATTGTAGTAGTTCTTACTGTCTTCTTTCGGCATTCTACATATACAAATTAGTAAGGAACATAACTCTAGAGTACTCTTACATTTAATTAAGACTTCTCAAAAGAAAAAATTAAATAATTTATAATTTGAGTTTCCCATTTAAGTTCAATGAAGCAAAATCTTTTTAGAAAAATTTCCGATATAAAGTATTCTATGAGTGACTTAAGTGAGAGTGGGTATACCCTTTTTATCAAATTTATAATTCTATAATTTTGCAAAATATTTTCACCATCAATCCTTAAATTATGAAAATTAAATCAGCAAATAAATTTTAATTAATGTCAACTTTCAGCTAATCCATAAATTAAATTTATGTATGAAGCAAATAATTTTGTATAAATTCGACATCACTAATTCCGAGCAGCCTTGACGATTTTAATGTGCTGTCTAAATTAGGTAAGTATGATTGAATTTGCTTCTCGACACTGGTGTATTGGCTAAAGCATGAGCTGCTTATTTGCGAAAGAATTACCGTTCTCCGACTATAATGAATACATTTATTTAAAAAAGAGGGAATTTTAACTTTTGCAAGGCTAACTTGGATAATAAAAAAAAAACACTCAAAATCCAAATTATCATTTTTAGCAAAATCTTACTTTGACTCAATTTTAACTATTGGTGTAACTTTAGGCGAAGGTTCATACTCCTCGGTTTATCACGTTGTAAGGAAGGAAGATCAAAGCAACTATGCTCTCAAGAAAGTTAACATGTTTAATCTTGGAGACAAAGAAAAAGACAACGCGATAAATGAAGTGAGAATACTAGCCTCGATAAAGCATCCATGCGTCAGTTCCTATAAAGAAGCATTTATCGATGAACCATCTCAATCGTTATGGTAAGATATACAAAATGGCGAAAAATGAATCGAATCATTTAAAATAGAGACACACAATTTTAAATTTCATATTTAGTATAGTCATGGAACTAGCTGATGATGGAGATTTGTATCAAAAAATTTAAAGTAAAGTAAAGTAAAATTTGAGGAATGTAAATTAATAATCATTTTTCAAAACCAGCACTTATCGTACGAGTTAAGAATAACGATATACCATCCTATATGTAATCAAAAAATTTAAAAACTGCAGACGTCCCAATAACTTTTTTAAGAAAATGAAATATGGAAAATTCTAATTCAAGTAAGCTTATAAATTTCTAACATTACATAGGTTGTATTTGGACTGAAAGCACTCCATGATTTAAATATCATGCACAGAGATATAAAATCCGCAAATGTGTTTTTAAACAAGGATGGCTCTGCTAAGATTGGAGATATGAATGTTTCTAAAGTGGCATCCCGTGAAGGTTTAAATTACACCTAAACAGGCACGCCATATTATGCAAGGTAAAGATTTTGATGATCTTAAATTAAACTTTAGCCCCGAAGTTTGGAGGGACGAGCCTTATACTTTCGTAAGTGATGTTTGGTCTCTTGGATGCGTTCTCTATGAAACACTAACCTTAAAACCACCCTTTTAATCTACAGATATGGGAGGCCTTTATAAGAAAGTGCTGAAAGGTCATTATCAGAAAATACCAATGCACTATTCAGCAGATCTCTCCATAGTTCTGAAATAGATGCTCTAAGTGAAAGCTGAAAACCGTCCAAACTGTGAGTAACTCATCTAGATGCCCATTTTTATGAAAAAGGCAAAATATTTCTTCCCCACTTTTGTTCAGAGCTACACCATGCTTGACTAGTCTATACTTCTGAAGACGATTAAGATTCCGAAGAGTCTGATTTAATCTGAGGAAAGCTCTTTTTGGAATGACTTATCCCAGAGACTTCCCAGACCCAATTATGAAAGGGACTCGATTGGTCAAACTGAGGATATCTATGATCTAGCTTCTAACAGATCTCATTTGAAGAACTAAGTCGGCAACGGAACCCAGGCAAGTACAACTAGTCATAATGATTCCATCTCAAGGATAAATCTTCCTCAGATAAATAGCCTCAAATCTATGAAAGGGAAAGAGAGCTCTCCTAATTTGCTTAAAAGAAAGAGGAACTCTAAGAACAAAAGAAGTTTTGAGCTCCAAAATAGTAGCTTGTTAAAAACTAATCGATGGAGATGTATGGAATATCAGAAAACGAGGATGATAGAAATATATGCTTGTGTGCATATGTTATCCCTTTATAAAATAATTTGAAGATGATGGGCTAGATAGAGAATTTTCACTAGATGCTAAACATATCAATTCTTAGTCAATACTTCTTACAGATTAACAACCCTCGACATCAAATTTGAATCAGAAGTCATCTCAAAATATCAAAGACACTTAAATTATGGCTAGTCAATTTGATATCAGTGCCATATCTGCAGAGAAATAATCTGATCTAGATGATACTTATTCTTATCAAAGAGAAATTCATAAGCGAATTCTTTTAGGAAAGCCTGTTAAGCATTACTGCTATATTTTTAGGGTAATCAAATTAGCAAAATAAAGCCTGGCCTTTTAAAAATTACAGATTTAAAAATCTATAAATTCAATTCATGAACTCATGCAAATTAGTCATAATTGTTTTTTTTGAAGTCAATTAAGTTTGGTCGAAGGATTTACTCTAAATTTTTCACTTAATTTTTAAAAAAGTTAAGCATAGTATAAATTCAGGTAAAAATAACAAGCATACAATATCTCTAAACAAGCCCTAACTGCAACTCCCTCCTCAAAAGAAGAACAATTCCCTAATGTATGATGATTACATCAAGTCCTACAAGATTCCTTAATCGATCCTAACTCCTCTGTAAGATAATTCTCTTATCCACCTCCAAAAAGTGAATCAAAATCTCTCTGTAAATGAGCGAGGAGTTGCCTAGAATAAAGACTCTGGGAGTCTGTTGCCCAAAATTAGACATGATAAAACTAGAAACACAAATGAGTATGGGGATTCAGGATTGATACCTGCCAATAATAAGTACAGATATTAGTCAGAGACGAAGAACATCTCTAAAAATACAGATAACTCAAGTAACAACTCAGCTGGCTCCAAGAGTCTTCTGGGAATCAACAGTCAAAACAAAAACTATAAGAAATCAGTCCTTATTAAAAATCATGCTTATTAGCATTTGTAACTCTAAAATTAGACTAACACATCATCTTAATCCCTCAGTCTAAGCTAGCATCAGTCACATGCATCTTTAGCAAAGAATTCTAAATAAACCCTGCTTAAGAACTAAATGGGTATTATCTTAAAAAATGAAGCACCATAGAATGGCAGTAGTACAAGCTCATATAGAGTTGGAAGCTAATCAATCCAATAAAATTAAAATTTAGCTAGTTAAGGAACAATATAAACCCTAAATTTTAGTAAGAAAGATATATTTAGCATTGCTTAATTATTTCTTAATAAATAAAATGTAGAGAACATTTTTTCATATATAGCCACTATTCTTATCATATTTATTGTAAAAAATTAGAGACTAAAAGATATCAAATAAATTTAATTAAAACTTAATTCAAATAAGAGAGAGTTAAGAGTTTCTTCTGTTTAATGTTTCGCATCTCACTGTTTTTGAATAGTGAACATCAATAATTTGAAACTTAAATTTTATACTATTTTATTCTTGGTCTGAGGTAATAAAAGGACACAATTTATGAGAATAATTGTGTGATTAGACTTTATAGTTAAATTGTTCTCCTTTAGTGTGTTTAAATTGGGAATAACAAAAAAGAATC
Organism: Tetmemena sp. SeJ-2015; assembly: GCA_027382625.1. Classification (NCBI taxonomy): domain Eukaryota; phylum Ciliophora; class Spirotrichea; order Sporadotrichida; family Oxytrichidae; genus Tetmemena; species Tetmemena sp. SeJ-2015. The sequence goes on along the minus strand of JAJKFJ010021766.1, from coordinate 14,712 downwards.
GTATATGGAGCAAGCAAATGACTCTTAAGCTTATTCTTAAGAAAGACTTCCTCATTAAATATATCATTTGAGACCATAGAGCATTCGACTGAATATAAATGAAGATAACAGTGGCAGTAACTAACCTTATCTTGTTCCCCATTAAAGTCTAATTTTTCATTTTAACTTTTTATGATAAATTAAAGCAATCCAAACAGCAATATAAATATCAACAATATAATCAATATAAACAACATGCACAAAAAACAGTACTTAAATCTCCAACTCTAGCACTAACTGCATTTGCATCAGCTTCCAGAATCCCCATTCGAATACTTTCAAGGCATGTCTAATCTGAGCAACTAAAATCCTCACATTCACTCTTAGCTATTCGTGCAATAGTAATACCAACAGTAGCAATAGTAGTAGCAGCAGTAGTAGAATTAGTAAAATTCACAAGCAAACAGCAAGAGTATTATAACCAACAATGGCAATTTGAATTTCAGTAATTTGAATTTATAGCAGTCTAAGAAATTTAAAAACCTCTAATAAAATGGGGAAGCAGAAAGCTCACAAACAAACTAGAATGTCAGGAATAGTAGTAAGGCTTAGTACTCTAGTCTCTAAAATAATCGAGAATTCAAAAATAACATGTATTCAAACTTGCAAAACCAATAGATGAGTGCCAATGGACTAAACTCTAAATTGTCAAAAGAGAATACTCAACAAATATAGAGCAAACCTCCTCCCTTGAACATGAAATAGCACTAATAATTGATAACTGATGATTCTTTTATTAACCAACTTGCTCATTCGTATTTAAATAATTTTTATGATCTCCTTCTTACAAGCATTATTCAAACAAGCAAGATTAGTAGCTTAAATCAAATACCTCTCTTAGCAAAAACAACTATGCTCACAATCATAAAAGTCTGGCTGGATTGAACATTTTATCTATAAACAATAACCAAAATGCGCCTTAGCATAATGAATTTATAAGAAACTTAAATTTGTGATTCAAAAGATTATAATTGCTTTTTTAATTCTTTATGTTTATATCAGAAACAAATTTTGACACAATTTTGAATTTTAGTAAAATAGTGAATGATAATCCAATGAAATAACTTGTGTTTTAAACAGACTGCTTTAATAAATAAATGGATATTCAAAACTAGTGGTTCTCTAATATGATTTTGATTTTATTTGTTTCCTTAATCTACTTTTGATATGTCTTTTTTTGTACGCAATTAAATTAACTAGAGAATTGAATGGATTGAATATACACATAAAGTTATATTTCAAGCTTAATAATTTGTGTATTTTAGTGCGAAGATTATAGAGGCATAATTTTGCGTTATATATAATCTTTTAATTTTAGCTTTACTAAAAGCTTCTATACATCACTTCTACCTTTAGAATTAATTAAATTATAAAATTCAATTAAAATGAATAAAACCACATAAAGCTTAAAAGCAAACTAGAGGAGCCATGATGATGGCCAATCAGCTAATAATATAGTGAAAGATCTTTCTTCCAAGAGTCAAAACCATAATCAGCAGAATTCGAAAATGAGTACTCAAAAAATTAATACTCAGAAGCAAAGCAATAGTTTCTTTACCAACACGATCAATGCCAATACTCATTTACTTTCTTTATAACTACTAATATTTGAAGGTATTGATTCTATGAGTGGCGAACCAAGCAAGAGTCTATATAACTACACTTCTCTATTTAAATTTTAAACACAACTTCTGTAGTGGGAACTGGAAAGTCAAAGAATGGCGTTGATAGCTCCTATTATCAGTACGGACCGAGAGTTAATGCCGTGGAGGATTAGTCGACATCTCAGGCGAGTCCTTCGAGCTATAAATAGCAAAGTAAAGCAGGCATTTTTGGAAAAGCTTGAGTAAATCTATTGACCCCTCAAAGTTGTAAATTATTAACAAGGTTTTTATATTTGCAAAACATAGCTGAAGACTTCCTCTTAATTGGGGTCTAGGAAGAATTCTTAGACTGTGTCTGATTCGACAAGATAAAAGTCGTATAGTCATCGCATATTGAGAATAAGGGAAAAACATTGCGAACAGTTCAGGCGAGATTCGGCACAGCTATCTGTAACTGCAAATGGGAGAATATTTAGACAATGGAAAAAAATCCGAAACGCCAATTAATAATTTATATGGAGGTTGATTTATAGCTCTTTGTTTATTTTTTGATTGCAACTTTGACGAAAAAAAATTTTAAAAAAGTTCTAAAAAATTTTGTTAAAAAATTAAAAAAAAGTTAAAATTTTTTTTCTTTAAAATTTTAAAAATTTTTGGCGAAATTAATCTCCAGAAGATTTTGTAACTGTCTCGAATAATCAAGGCTCAAGCTAATTACACTTAAAATAGCAGCAAGAAACTTCGCAGTTCTTAACTTCTAAGTAAACTGCCAAAGATTTTTATTTTTAAGGGGAAATAAGGGCATGAATAAGAGCTCTGGTTAAATCTCTGCAAAATCTAAACCAAGAAAGGAAAATTAATTTAAATAATTCAATAAATTGATTTTATATAAGGATTAGCGAATTATATACCCCTTCTTATGCTATTCAAAATTCATCAAGATAAGGTTTTTAAAACACTAAAAAGGATAATCTTAAACATTCTTCTCTTTCAAAGAAGTTCCCAGAAGGAAAATATAATTATAGATATGAGTTTGATTCAGATTATTAAAATCTTTAGAGAGAAAAAAATTTAGGATGATCCAAGCAGTTAGTTTTTATTTAGAGTATGATTTTAAAACAATTTAGAGTGCAAGATTTGTTTAAATTTTTTTGAACTACTTTTCTCTTAGAGAATTTTATAATTCTTTTAATATTTTTTTTATTAAGGGACATAGTAGCCCTAAATATAGATAACTTTGTCAAATTTTGAGTAAAAACCTAGAAGGAGCAAGACATGAACAAAATAATAATTCATAAAGCAAAATCTCTTCTGCCTTATAATCAATAAATTATGCGGAGGGATAACTTTCAACTAGAAATTGTAAAAATCCTTCGAATAAACTACTTATAACGGAACAAAAACCAAATGCAAATAAAATCCAATCTTGCTCTAATTCACAGGAAAGGAAAATCAACATCACTAACTTTCTTACTCAGACTTAGAAAATAAATCCAAATGATACAAAAAATAAAACACATAAATCATCATTATTCTTTTTTTTAAAGATGGCTTCTCTAAATTAATAAATGAAAACGGGTAATCAAGTTTAGGATAAGACGGCAAATAACTTACAAGAAACTAATTTAAACATTAAATTCTAAGTAAATACAAAGACATAACCTTTTACTCCTTCAAATGCCATGAAATCAAGTTAAACCATAAATTTAGCCTCCAAACAGTTCGATAGCAATAACGTTAAAAAATAAATTTTAAAAAAGAAATAAAATCCATGGGCAGTTAAGAAAAATTAATTTCAAAATTTTTAAAATAAAAATAAGCAGAGAAATTTCAAAAAAGAAAAGCTTAAAAGGGTCCCAAAATATTTTTAAAAATTTTTTAAAAAAAATTTTTCTTTTTAATTTATCTTCTCCTTTTAAAAATTTTTAAAAACAAATTAACTTTAAAATTAAATTCCTATTTTGCAAATTTTTCAAACCAAAAGTGAATCCAATATATAAAAGATTTCTATTTTGTTCCCCCAAAAAGGGAAAAAATAAAAATTAAAAACTCAAATAAAAAATCTAAAATAAAATTAAAAAAATTGTTATATAAAAGATAAAAACTATTACATAGTGATAGTTAAAATAAATAAATGCACCCTAATCGTTTATTGAATAGCAAATAAAAAAAAATGCATGATTACTTCCATTTGGTTTTTTCAAGGGTTTAAGGATTTTTTTTTTAAAATTTTTTTATTCAAATTCGCTTCCTCAAAAAAAATTGCAATTTTTTAATGACACACGCTAATGACCTTATAAATGAGGTAGAAATGAAGCCATTTCATCCATTATAAATTAATTTTTAATCTTTCTTAAATTCTCAATAAATATTGATCAATAATTTTCACTAATCTAATTCGTAAGGAGGAGGTGTAAATTCAACTAGGACAAGCATTTTAAAAAAGCAACCCATGTCAAATTCTCTAATGACTTCTCCAATGCAGAAAAAATCTTCTATAAGCAAATATAATATTGATAATTCCTCAGTCCAATATCTAAGTAAATCAACCAAAAAGAATTAAGATGTTGAAAAAAGGGGAAATAGAGAAATAATTGGAAAGCTAAATTACATAGAAGATGAAGATAAATAGATTAATGAAGTTCTTTTAAAATAATTTTTGTATTTAATTGTCAAATAGTTCATGTCCAAACATTAAATTAAAATTCATAAAACCAATATGAAAGCTTTGCTGAAAATGGGAATCAAAGTGATATTTTGTCTAGCATTATGAGGAATGAGCATGAGAATAGGTCTGGTCCTTTTTATTAATTTTAACCTTTAAATTTATCGTTCTTTAAGAGAGATCTACTAGAGCATACCAATCAACAAAAGTCCTAAATTCAAAATCTCAAATTCTTTACCTCTAAAATAAGATTATTAAGAGCTTATAAATTAATCTTTTCCCCTCAACTACCATTTGATTTCAAATTGTTAGAAGTTAAGTACTAATCAGAATGATCATTCACATTTGGAGCTCTAATTACGAGATAATGAGAATAGCGTTACTATCATCTTAAAGATTTATCAGACTATTCTATTTTCAGCTTTCATTGCTTGAATCTTTAGGATTTTCTTTGAGGACTCAATCTTTTAGATTGCATATATACCTAAAATAGATCTCCATTATAATTTTGTACTTTCATTTATTTTCTTAGAGTAAAATAAAAATTTAAAACTCTCTTCTCTTTAGCATTTCATATCAGCTTTTTAACTTTTATTCAGAAAGTTAAATAAAATCTCTCACTTTATTTCTGTCATAAATGATTATTTAGGTGTTGATTGTCAGAGCTTGTCGCAAATATGGAAGTGAATTAAATAATTTCTAGCCACCAAAGAAAGTCTTTGAATCGAAAAGAAAACTCTGAGCTGCTTCTTGGTGAATCCTAGGCTTCATTTTCAGATTCTGCCTCTTCTAGTTCTATCCCCTCAGGAGTTTAAAATGAGTTATTGGAAAAAGAAATCTCTAATACCTTGCTAAAATTAGACCAAGTTTTACCTTAATCTGAAGAAGAATTGCAGAAGTAGAGCAAGTTTGGCCATTAAGCCCAGATATAGCATACAAAAGCTACCCAATCTAATTCAATGCCAAGAGCAGTGTAAGGCTTGAAACAAATTCCCCAGTCGTAAATCTCACCCTCCAAAAAGCTAAGCTTCTCTGAAAGCTAGAACATTCTCAAATCAACTGCAAATCATAATCAAAATATGGTATTTTTTTAATTTAATAAGAAATCATTTGGATCGCTAAAGCCCTGCCAGAACATTATCAGAAAATCGTAGACAGCTTAAATTTTATATCTAACAGCAACAAAATAAAAATTAGTAAGCAATTCCGCTTTAAACGAGTAGGGCTATAGATGATTTTTAGAGCCCTTAAAAGACCCAAGCAGACAAATAATTTGTAGTTTAGGGATCCAAAATTTTCCAAAGTTAGACTCCTTCCCACTAACGAATGCGTAAAAGCGAAATGAATGTTTTTACTTCGCAGAACCCAAAGTAGAATTCTCCAATTCCTTAATAAATTCAAAATGCTCTACAGATGAGTGGCAATTTATAAAATTCTGTGAAAGATGTAGCAAATCAAGATTAGAAATAGGAATTAAAATATGGCTATAAAAGTAGGGAAAAGAAATCTTGTCCTTCAACTAAATAGGAGTATATTCATAGATTTAAAGATACTGATCCACTGTAAAATCAAAGTGTATAGGATTGCAAAATAAATAAATCTCAGAAAAGTGTACACTCTCGGCATAAATCTCACAAGATTCAAATTTTTTACATGAAATATTTTGTATTAAAATAAAATTATCGAATACGAGATAAGTGACGAAGAAGATAGCTTAGAAAGCAGTTCAAGCTAAGATTCCAATACTCTTTAATATGCTCAAATTAAAGTTGAAGTAGTACAGGAAGCAAAGTTTAATAATTCCAACTAGTAAATTGAGAAAACGGGGAAAGGGTAAAAGCATGCAAAAATAAGCAGATTTAAGTAAAAACCAAGTTCCAGACCCCTAGGTTATCAAAATTATAAAATTTGGGCAGATAATCCATGGATAACTTAGTTTTAAATGCTTTTACATAAAATGTTAGAATTAAGAAGTTCAAAGCATGGTTTCCCAAAATGGTGTATAAATTAATTTACCTAACGGAAAGAGTGGTTAGCTCAATGATTTTAGTGAGAAAGCTACTAAAACAAAAAGGGCATTATATAATAGAGCGAGACTAAGTAGATACAACAAACTAGAATCTCGATTCTTAAAGGAACAAACCCCGAAGGCCTTAATGAGTTAACCGATCCATTGATAAATTTGTAAAGATGCGAGGTAAAGTTATCATAGTTTATCTTTTAAATATAAAATGCTTTTTACTTTATCTCCAGAGAGTTTAATGGATAATTCTCTTTTGAGATCTCACAATTTCGAAGGGTAAACTCCTGACTCCTCTAGATCTCCTAGATCTCAATCACCAAGCAGAATCTCCTTCCGCCTAAACCCTATAGAGATGAATCATAATGCCTATCTTGACGAATGTCCTTCTTCTTATGGCAAAAGCACTATGAACTTTGTAGCTGGTTAGAATTCGAATTCTAAGCATTTGTAGATTGATACGTTTTTCTCAAAGCATGCACATGACAAAAATTAAAAGGATGCTAAAGAATACCCTTTCTCTCGATTTTATACTAGCTAGATAAATCCACATCAACATCATTTGGGCTTGAGTATCCCAGCTGAACACTCGCCTTATATTAATTCCTATATTTTTTAATTATTGAGTGCCTTTACTGAGATTAACTATACCTTAAGTAGATGGTTCTAGTTAGCAAAATTCTAATTCGCATCGTAAGCTTAATGACAAAGACTTTGAGAATGAGAAATCTATTTTTATCATAATAACTTCTCAAGATATTTTATCTAGTGAAGAAGGCAAGGACAAAATTCCAATTTTTAAAAGGCCCTTACTTATTCTTCGTATAATGTTTTACGATTATTATGAGACCCTTTAAGTCAACATGTCTGACCCTTCATAGGGACATTTTGAATCAAAGTACAGAGCAGGATTTACTAAAGCAGTCTTTCTAATATACAAAGGCCCTCGAAAATTCACCACAACTTGTACATTTGTCATCAGATGAGCTTTTCCCAAAAAGCAACATGAGTCTGCCCTTGCTTCTTAACAATTTGAAAATAGTTAATTTGCAGATGATGGGTCTGCATTCTCAGCTGCACAAGTTTAAAATTACAGGTTTTCAAAGTTCAGAAGCAAGACCAATTTAAATTTAATTTTTTTAAAATTATAAATCAGGAGAGAAGAAAGAGCATGCAAAATTTAAAAAGTGTAAGGAGTGGAGAGGATCCTTACTCCAGGGAAAGTGAAATTGGAGGATGGACTAATCTCCACAAAAATGATAGGATCAAAGAAGAAAAGTCAAAAGAAGAATAGAAACTCAAAGAGTAAAGTGAAAACATTTTTATCTTTATTTATTTATATCAGTAAATGCGGGAGAAGGACATTTAAATCATCAATTTAAAAGATGAAAATCTAAAGCTAAGATCTATGCTTAATTTCTTACTTCAATATAATAATCTCGTATTTATAATTTAATTTTCAAGCAAGATTAGAGAAATGATGGACCAAAAACATTCAAAAAGCTTTTAAAAAATCATTTTTAAAAAAAATTTTTAAATTTTTTTAAACAAAAAAATTTTAAAAAAGCCAAGTGTTTTAACATATCAATAGATTTTAAGATAATTTTTATAATTAATAATTCCAAGATTTTTCTTCAAGTAAGTTTTTAATCAAGAGTTTGCGCAACTTCACTTATGCAAACAGCCTCACTTTCAAATTCCCCCTTTTCTATATTCTTGCCCCTATCCTTCTATCCATTATTTCTTCTTTATTCTTACTTCATTCGAAGTTCTCTTCTTTAAATAATAAAATTTTTAAAGCTAATCATGTGATTACATTTGAAAAATTTTTAAGTCAATCCTAATTTTTAACTTTATTTTTTAAGATGCAACAGCAGAGCCAAGATTACTTAAACAGCAGTAGTAGCAGATGTTTCAACAGAAATAGCAACTACAACAACAGAGACCTGTAGTGCAAGACCTTAGTGACTCTAACGAGATTTCACCTGAGGATGCATGGACAGTCATTCGAGCTTATTTCAAGCAGCATGGACTCGTCTCGCAGTATTTATAAAAAAGTCTTTAAATTAAATTTAAATTTAAAAATAAAAATTTTTGCAAAAGATTTCATCTTTCGACAGATTTGTCAACTATTCACTCCAAGAGATCATTCAAGAAAATGGAAATATTCAAATTCCCTATACTCCCTAGTATCAAGTCAGTAAGTCAAATTTGCCTCTTCTCCTTTCGAGGTTATAATCTAAAGAGATTTTCCTAATGAAAACTCTATGATCTTAAACCCTTTCTTGTCAAAGATAAAATTTTGTCAAAATACTCATTTGAATTTTCCCTTAATAACTTGATTTAGAAAAACAAACTCATGAAAGCGACAAGGACATCGTCTATGAAGTGTAGTTCAAAAAAGGCAAGTGTAAACTCTCATCCTGACTCCATGAAGAAGATGAATCTTAACCCCTATCTTTCCTCACGATTGTCGCTTGCGCAACCTCACCTACGCCACAGAGCTCTTTGTAGACATCGTTTTCACAAAGAAGCAACTCTTTTCCTAACGAGTTCGAGGTTGATCCAAAGACTGGCGCCAGAAAGCAGAAGTTCTATAAATCTGAAGACATTTTAGTTTCATAAAAGCATTAATTTTGAGAAGGTGAGACAAGTATTTGAGGAGTATGATGAAGCAGAGTGAAAATTTGGGAAGATTCCAGTGATGCTGAGATCCAAGTACTGCCAACTTTATGAGCTGAATTAGCTGCAAAGAATGAGAGAGGGCAAGGATTGCCAGTATGATTAAGGTGGCTACTTTATCATAAATGGAAGTGAGAAGGTCATAGTTGCTTAGGAAAGAATGGCGAACAATCAAGTACTAGTGTTCCACAAGAGACCTCCCAGTAAGTACTCTTGGGTTGCTGAGATTCGCTCATAAGCGGAGTGTTCTAACAAGCCTCCTTAGTAACTCATGCTCTTTCTCAAAAGTAGATACAAGGGTACCTCAAACATGAATTAATAAGAAGGTTATAAATAATTAATGAATGCTCAAAGCAATTAGGCAGGAAGCAAATTCGGACAAAGCATCTATGTCAACATTCCTTTGATAAAAGAGCACATCCCTCTTGGTATCCTCTTTAGAGCTCTAGGTGCAGACAATGACAAGAAAATACATAAAACCTATTCAATCATTAAATTAAATACTTGCAAAAGTATGTTTCGACTGTCCTGACGATCCCGAGATGAGTGAGGCCTTGAGAGCGAGTTTAGAAGAAGCGAGAATCGTAGACTCTCAAGAGGAGGCGCTTGATTACATAGCTAAACGTGGATCTGCTTAAGCCTACTTTTGAAATTTTAAATATGCAAATTTAATTACATTAGAGAGTAGAGACTCTAATTTGCAAAGTTGTTACTTGAGTCTGAGTTTCTGCCACATTTTTCCCTTGTTACCTGGAGAACTGAGAAAAAGTGTTTCTTCCTTGGATATATGGTGAACAAGCTTCTTAAAGCCTTTCTAGGTCGTATTCCGAAGATGACAGAGATTACTATGGGAAGAAAAGACTTGACATGGCGGGATCTCTCTTGCTAGTAACTTCCGACAGCTAATCTTCTTCTTTTTCCCTTATAATAATTTTACCAGCTGTTCAGATAGTTCACAGACACGATGGGAGAATTCTGAAGCAAGATATTGATTCTGGGGGGAAAACCCATCTAGTTCACAGAAGTAAAAAACAAGATATCATCACGAGGGGTTTGAGAACAGCCCTTGCACGGAAATTGGGGAAGAGATAAGAATGGCGACACTCAAAAGACTGGGGTGGCCCAGGTTCTCAACAGACTAACCTTTGCTTCTTCTCTCTCACATCTTAGAAGACTCAATACTCCAATAGCCAAGCAAGGAAAGCTTGCCAAGCCTCGTTAACTTCACAACACTCATTGGGGTATGATTTGCCCTCCCGAGACACCGAAGGAGCGCTGGGATTAGTCAAAAACTTAATGATATTATTTAAATATAGTGTAAAACTTGCACTGATGGCTTTTGTTTCTGTGGGATCTTAGCCTCAATTTCTATCCACCCTCTTGAAGATATCGGAGTTGAGAGGCTAGATGACATGAATTTGATTGGCACTGGAAAGCAGGTGCGAGTGTTTGTAAATGGAAATTGGATTGGCACTACTGCAAGCCCTGACGACCTCTATAGATCTATAATTAAGCTCAGAAGAATTTAATTCGTATCATTATAATGAACTAATACTTTTAATAAATTGGTTTTTTATTGAAAACTAGTTAGTTGTTTTTGAAGAACTTACTAGATTCCCAAAGAGATTGCTATCGTGAGAGACCTTTTGAATAAAGAGATCCGCTTTTACACTGACTCTGGCCGAGTGCAACGCCCACTATTCATTGTTCAAGCCAATTAGATCAGACTGAAGAAAGTTCCTCACATTGAAAGGCTGAGTAAAGGAGAGGCAAACTTTGACGAAACCATCAAAGAGGGGCTGGTTGAATTTCTAGATGTTGAGGAGGAAGAAACTGCTATGATAGCTATGCACATGTAAGATCTCAGAAAGGACAGAGGAAAGTATGGTGGCATCTCCACTTACACTCACTGCGAGATTCACCCCTCTATGATACTTGGAGTTTGCGCATCTATCATTCCTTTTCCAGATCACAATCATTCTTAAATATTAAAGTAAGTCCCTTGAATTTTTTAATTAATCAAAGCCCAAGAAACACTTATTAAAGTGCTATGGGTAACAAGCAATGGGTATCTATACCTCTAATCATTTATTCTATTTTTAAATTTATCTTTAAACACTTTAAGATAGAGAAAAATAATTTTTATCATTCAATCAGAATGGATACCCTTGCTCATGTGCTATACTATCCTTAGAAGCCTTTAGTTTGCACCAAGTCGATGGATTTCTTGCATTTCAAAGAATTACCCGCTGGCTCTAATGCTATTGTTGCCATCGCTTGCTATACTGGCTACAACCAGGAAGACTCCATCATATTCAACTAGTCTTCAATAGAGCGAGGCATCTTTCGCTCGCTTTCTTCAGAACCTACAGTGATGCTTAAGAGAAGGATGACCGCTTTGAAATTCCTGACTTCCGTCGCTGCGCAGGTCGCAAGCAGGGGAACTACGATAAGCTTGACATAGATGGGATTATCAACCCGGGGACAGCAAGCCCAGGGGAAAGATGATTATCATGGGAAAACCCAGCTACTAAAGTTTTCAGTTTCAGCCGGGATATTTTTAAAAGTCTAGTGGCTCTTCCATCGATCAAATGTTCTTTCACCAAGTCAAAAAGAGATCATTAAAACCCTTTTAATTTGGGGTTTAAAAAAGAACAAAAGGAATTTAAGATGTTTTAAAAGTTGCTTGAAGCCTCTGAAACGGGAAAAGATAGAAAAAGTCATAAAACACTTAAGAGCGGGGTGAGAGATTTGGTCAAAATCAAAATGAGGTCCCGGGGGGCCCCATCCCCTTCAAATTGGAGATAAGTTTGCTTAAAGGGCATGGTTTAAAAAAAGGAAAAGGGTGGGAGGACTTACAGACAAAGGCCCCTGCCTTTCATCGGGAAGGCTATTTCCCCTGATCTCACCCATAAACCAATATGGGTAAAAACAATTAGCATTAAAATACTTAAAACCCTCATGCTACCCCCATTTAAAAATTGACTATCGGCCTTTTGTTAAAAGGGAAATTTTAAAAATTTATATATTGAGTGTTGGGTTCCAAGGTTGCTGCTCTCACTGGAATGAAGGAAGGGAAAACTCCTTTCTAGAAATAAATTACTTTAATAACTTGCACAGATTTTGAAAGTTGATGTAAAAGGATACAGTTGAGAAAATTTTCTAAAAAACTTCATGATTGCGGCTACCAACTGAGGGGGAAATGGGGACTATGTACAACGGATTCAATGGTGTAAGTGGAGGTTCATGATCTTTCTTGGGCCCCCCTACTATAAAAGGGTTTTAAGCCCCAGGGGTGGCTGATAAGTTTCCACTCAAGAGGCCGAGGTCCAACTCAGATTCTCACCGGGCAGCCGACAGGGGGGTCGTTAAAGAGATGGCGGATTGGGGATTCGGAGAGAGGGAAAAGGGGATTGCATGATATCTCACGGGGCTGCAAGATTTTTGAAGGGGAGGCTTTTGATGTGAGTGTTTCTATTGAGTTTCATGGGGTGTTCGGTTTTGTGGACTGATTTTGGGGTTGCAAAAAATTTGCTGATAGGGGATTTTTTAGTGCAACAAAATGCCGAATTAAATGTAAAAATCGCTCAATTAATCTCCCTTATGCCTGCAAGTTTTCTCTTGTAGGAACTCATGGCCCTGCAAAATCTCCCAAAGGGTCAGAAAGGAGCACATTAACTGAGGGAAAATTCATTAAAATTTAAATTTAAAACGAATTATTTCCCAACTTCATAGTGCTGCTTTTGAACTAATTATATTTGCCCCAAGAATTAATTTCATTTTTTTAGCTTACTTTTTTGGACATAATAAAAATATATTGGGAACTAAAATTTCTCTCTTAGAAATTCTAAGTTTTAAATAATATATTCGGCATATATTTATATAAGAATGTTTATGGGTTTTCGAATCCCTTAAAACCGCAGGGAGTGAGCTTTTAAACCCAAAATTTAACCCTTAAAAAGAAAAGGTTCGCAATAGCATGTTAATCAATAAAAAATATTTATTTAATTCCCCATTTATGCCACTCAAACCGTTTAAGAATATCAGTAAATTTTAAACATTACAATTAAAAAATTTAGAAAAACCCTTTCGATAAATAACCCTTAAATGAATAAAAAGCGATTTTTATAGAAGGGTTTAAAAAATTTGTAAAAAAATTAAAATCATTACATTTATAACTTAAAAAAGTGCATAAAAAAATTTTAAAAACCCCCCTTTTTTAAAACATTTTTTTTTTTTAAATGGGAAAACAATTTTAAGAAAAATAAAAATTTAATAGGGCTTTTACAAGGAAGGCAAAAATTTTAAAAACCCCAAAAGGGTAAGGCAAAAAAAAGCTGAAAATATCTCATAAAAACTTGAAATCTTTAATTTCTCTCCTAAGAATGCAATTTACTTTTCATAAAGCTCAAGTTTGGAGTGTATAAGGCACGAAACCTTTTTTATCATTGCAAGCGGCAAGTTTTAAAACGCTGAGGCAACTTTGATAAAGAAACACCTGTATGGTTTTGAACATATTTAGACAAGGACGAGAAGTGACAAATAAATGGAGGAAGATCTGTTAAAGATAATGAATAGCATACTCAAGCTATTTTAGGGATAGGGGTATTTAGCAAACAAATTCATGTACACTAGACTCATTTTATAGCAATGAAAAGAATTGGGGGGGAATTTTAAATAAGCTTAAAAAGCTGAATTAGCAATGAACGATTGAAGTCTTTAGAAAAGGGACGGGGGTTAGCTTGTAAGCATTTGTTTCATAAATTCTAAACCTCTAGATACAGTCAACAGAGATAGTTGGGTTGCATCAATGTATACTTCACTAAAAGACTAACTCAGATCTCTGCAATGGAAGATTGCATATTAGTGTTCCTATTTTGAATATGAAAAATCCTCCAGGCAAAGTGTTAAGGTTTGACAGCTTAAATAAACAGAACTCCAATTCTTGAATAGCAAAAGTCCTTCCTTGCTTATCACTTCTAATATTAAATTAAGTGGTCTTTTATTAATTTAGATAATGACTTATAGCAATGTCCTCCCACCACAGTTATCCCTAGCAGAAAGAGCCAGAGGTATTAAGCATTTGTATAATAGATAGCTTCTTTCGATAAAGAAATAAATCCAACTCCTAGATTAAAGACAAAGCAGCTAATTATGTTTTTATAAACTAATAAAATATAAAAGCACTTACTTATAGTAATTACACTCTCAAAATGAAAAAGAAAGAGCATTCCTAGATATTTCTAAAACTGAAATAATAAGCAAAGGAGATCTCCATAAAATGATCCTCTTTTGGAATATGATCATTCAAATATATTTTTAAATATGCTCTTGTTTACTAATACAAGAATATCCAACCAATATAAGTTTTGGGAGAGGTCTAGTTTATAATTAATTTCCAACTATGAATCCAAACATCCTTAAATAAAGCAGTTTAAATAAGTTTATGTTAAAAATTAAATATTTGACATTTGTATTTAAAGAAAAGTGTAAATGATTTAGTTATAAGATGCTTCTATTAACCATATTTCCTGAATTTCATCCTCTTTTTCAAATGATTATTATGCTGCTCTCAATAATTAACTGATCCGAATTTTAACACCAAATAGACATAATTTCACTAAAATAGGTAACTAATTATATTTTTAATTTTTAGATTAATCAGATCTAATTAATTTCAAATTAGAAAGAGCCCTCGCCCC
>JAJKFJ010021765.1:0-15880 GCA_027382625.1 Tetmemena sp. SeJ-2015 | reverse complement strand
GGAATGGAAAATGTAAACAGAACTTTCACATTTAATTTATTGAGAAGCTCGTAGAAACAGAGACAGAGCCTCCGGCTGTCTGAAAGTTTAATAAATAATTATAAAGATTACTGTTGGCGTCAGGTTTAAGTAGTCCGTTGGTGTGGCCATCCTCCCTAAACGAATATTCAAATCCCGTTGCAGATGCATATATAACCACGCGGAAATATAATCAATTATTATCATCACCTTCTACTATTCCAATTCCTAGAGCGTGGTCCTCTATCTCCGGCCGGCCCACCCTACAGACTAGGTTGGGCAAGTATAGGTAGAGGACCACCTTCCTCCGGCGGTCTGTGCTCCCATGTGAAAGCGGACTGTATAGGTTGTTTACTCTAGTGCCCCCAAGTTGAGCGCGGGCCTCTTGCTCCGGCGGACTGTGCCCCCATGCGGAAGCGGTCTGTATAGGAGAGGCCCGCCTTCCTCCGGCGGACTGTGCCCATTTTTATGGAAGCGGTACGTATAGGTTGCACACTCAACTACCTTGATAACTGGGCGTGGTCTTCTACTTCCGGCGAGCTGTGCCCACATATGGAAGCGGCAAGTATAAGTAGAGGACCACCTTCCTCCGGCGGTCTGTGCTCCCATGCGAAAGCGGACTGTATAGGTTGAACACTCAGTTATCGTTCTCACAAGCGTGGTCCTCTATCTCCGGCGAGCTGTGCCCACAAGTGGAAGCGGCAAGTATAGGTAGAGGACCACCTTCCTCCCGCGGACTGTGCCCATTTTCATGGAAGCGGTACGTATAGGTTGTTTACTTGTGAGGAGGGGGAACCACCTGCTGAGCGCGGGCCTCTTACTCCGGCGGACTGTGCCCCCATGCGGAAGCGGTCTGTATAGGAGAGGCCCGCCTTCCTCCTGCGGACTGTGCCCATCTTTATGGAAGCGGTACGTATAGGTTGCACACTCAGCTTCAGTATTCTTTCGAGCGTGGTCCACTATCTCCGGCCGGCCCACCCTACAGACTAGGTTGGGCAAGTATAGGTAGTGGACCACCTTCCTCCGGCAAGCTGTGCCCATTTTTATGGAAGCGGTGCGCATAGGTTGTTTACTCGAGAGACCTAAGAGCGTGGTCTTCTATCTCCGGCGAGCTGTGCCCACAAGTGGAAGCGGCAAGTATAGGTAGCGGACCACCTTCCTCCTGTGGACTGTGCCCATTATTATGGAAGCGGTCTGTATAGGTTGTTTACTCTTAGCATTGGAATTTAGAAGCATGAGGATAGGAACGACTGTATTTCCGTTGGTGGATATAGGTATCTAGCTTTCTCATTGGGTACCCGAATATACAGAGCCTATCTCTTAGGTGAGGTCATCCTCACCGTTTAGTTAATCTAATCAGTGTGGGTTTCTTCAACTACTAGACAAGGCTTCTGTACATTTGGGTTCCTATCAAACTAAACTACTTACCTTTGATTACTTGAGTTGATTTAATTAATTATTGGGTCTCAGTTTCAAATAATTTAGCAAGGAGAAGCCAAGGTCTCTTCAATTTAATTAATTGAAGTTCTCCCATTTAATCTCTACCCCAGAGGGGGAGGGAAAGGAGAGATTAAATGGGAGAGAACTTCAATTAATTAAAATGAAGAGACCTTGGCTTCTCCTTGCTAAATTATTTGAAACTGAGACCCAATAATTAATTAAATCAACTCAAGTAATCAAAGGTAAGTAGTTTAGTTTGATAGGAACCCAAATGTACAGAAGCCTTGTCTAGTAGTTGAAGAAACCCACACTGATTAGATTAACTAAACGGTGAGGATGACCTCACCTAAGAGATAGGCTCTGTATATTCGGGTACCCAATGAGAAAGCTAGATACCTATATCCACCAACGGAAATACAGTCGTTCCTATCCTCATGCTTCTAAATTCCAATGCTAAGAGTAAACAACCTATACAGACCGCTTCCATAATAATGGGCACAGTCCACAGGAGGAAGGTGGTCCGCTACCTATACTTGCCGCTTCCACTTGTGGGCACAGCTCGCCGGAGATAGAAGACCACGCTCTTAGGTCTCTCGAGTAAACAACCTATGCGCACCGCTTCCATAAAAATGGGCACAGCTTGCCGGAGGAAGGTGGTCCACTACCTATACTTGCCCAACCTAGTCTGTAGGGTGGGCCGGCCGGAGATAGTGGACCACGCTCGAAAGAATACTGAAGCTGAGTGTGCAACCTATACGTACCGCTTCCATAAAGATGGGCACAGTCCGCAGGAGGAAGGCGGGCCTCTCCTATACAGACCGCTTCCGCATGGGGGCACAGTCCGCCGGAGTAAGAGGCCCGCGCTCAGCAGGTGGTTCCCCCTCCTCACAAGTAAACAACCTATACGTACCGCTTCCAGGGCACAGTCCGCCGGAGGAAGGTGGTCCTCTACCTATACTTGCCGCTTCCACTTGTGGGCACAGCTCGCCGGAGATAGAGGACCACGCTTGTGAGAACGATAACTGAGTGTTCAACCTATACAGTCCGCTTTCGCATGGGAGCACAGACCGCCGGAGGAAGGTGGTCCTCTACTTATACTTGCCGCTTCCATATGTGGGCACAGCTCGCCGGAAGTAGAAGACCACGCCCAGTTATCAAGGTAGTTGAGTGTGCAACCTATACGTACCGCTTCCATAAAAATGGGCACAGTCCGCCGGAGGAAGGCGGGCCTCTCCTATACAGACCGCTTCCGCATGGGGGCACAGTCCGCCGGAGCAAGAGGCCCGCGCTCAACTTGGGGGCACTAGAGTAAACAACCTATACAGTCCGCTTTCACATGGGAGCACAGACCGCCGGAGGAAGGTGGTCCTCTACCTATACTTGCCCAACCTAGTCTGTAGGGTGGGCCGGCCGGAGATAGAGGACCACGCTCTAGGAATTGGAATAGTAGAAGGTGATGATAATAATTGATTATATTTCCGCGTGGTTATATATGCATCTGCAACGGGATTTGAATATTCGTTTAGGGAGGATGGCCACACCAACGGACTACTTAAACCTGACGCCAACAGTAATCTTTATAATTATTTATTAAACTTTCAGACAGCCGGAGGCTCTGTCTCTGTTTCTACGAGCTTCTCAATAAATTAAATGTGAAAGTTCTGTTTACATTTTCCATTCCAGCAGCTACTTACATTTATGCAAAGGCGTTAGGTTTCAGATTTGCCTTTGATGAAACTACATAACTTCGTTGGCTCATTAAATTAATTAGAGCTCCAATTTATTCCAAAGGCTCGTCGCATTTAAAATGGAACTACACAGATAAATTTGCAGCTCAGGGAGTTTGCTTTTCCATTTTAAATAAATCTGAAAGTAGTCCTTCTCCATTTATTTACTTCAATCTTTTCAATAAAGTTTATTGAAGGGCTAAGTTGCATTTATCTCAAGTACCTAGTTCAATGTTTTTTATGGAGAAACTTATTTCAGATAATTTCAAGGAGTCGGTATAAAGTCCGGGGCACCTCATTTATTTATAGAGACGAGCCACCTCCTTTGCTTCTCCATAATAAATTAGCAAGAAGTTAAATTAATAAATGAGAGAGTCTCTCGTCTTCGCTCCGATAAATAAAATGGAACTTCGACTCTAACAAGGGTAAGTACATTCTACTACGTACGATAACGTTACACTTCGCTCAAAACCATTTGCTACAGATAGTAACCCCACGAGAGAACTGCCAAGGACAACAGACTTGAGGACTTGCTGACAAGACGTGTGAGAGGTACCTAGCACGGTCGGCTCTTTTATATAAAGTAAGTCGGGGGGAGTAGCACTTTCGCGAATGAGTGGCCACTCAAATATATTTTGGCTATGGAGATCCCCGTTGAGCCAAATGAAAAGTTTGATTAGCAAGCTCCGTTAGAGAAGTTAGGTGTGAGTGATAACTCACGGTGAAAGTTCTCGTTGAGAAGTTGAGTTGTTTGAGATGATAGAGTTAGAGTTATGAGTGTAGGAAATACTTAGAACTTGTGAACCGAAACAGCATGTTAGTCTAAGAGAAAGTAGTTAGTTCTGTTTGCTGTGAAGTTCAGAATCAGAGTAATGCATTTGAGAGAGTAAGTAACAACACAGAGATATATAGTCATGGCACAGACTGTGAACTTACTCAGACTATCGTTGCAATCAACATCAAACAACATAGACATACACAACATACTTGGCTACATCTTATTTCAATATCAGAGATAGAACGCGAATGAGTGTAAGATAAGATAAGTTAGCTTGAAGTTTTACTTCACTTGTCTGAAGTTTTACTTCACCGTTGTTCGTAACGGGAGACTTTATCTAATGTAAGTAAATCACAAACTTTGAAATCATAATTATATATTTAATAAAGATGTGGAAGAAATTCAAGCGCACAGTCGACGCAGCAAGCAACCTCCTTGCTCGAAGATAGAATCAGAGCAACGAAAGCAGTTTAGATTGAAGCAGTGTCAGCGATCGAAGTGAGTCTATCATTTCAACAACCTTGCTCCATACTTAAGCAAGTGGACCTGTGAGAGAGAGCGTGATTCAAGATCGGCGCAAGACTGTTATACTATGGACACCAGTTGTCATAGGTAAGGCATTCACTCGCACGTTCAGTGCAACCAAGAAAGAGTATTCAACAACGAGATAACTTCACCACATGCGAATTCCAACTGTGTGTCAGAGTTTAGAAGGTGGACTCATCATTGATCTTCCTCAGAGTGAGATTCAAAGCAAACTCAATGAACTCATTGAGGTCTCAAACTTTGAGAGTGATGAAACATTGATAGAGTATCTTAGAGCTTTGTACTTGAACATCAAGCAACGCAAGTTAGACAAGAAGTAAAGCAACTCGTCTCAACTCCCGTTGAAGCAACACAACTAATTCTCAAACTCTGCCGTTGGAACAAACTTGGAGGATGATCCAGTGTAGAGATCTCTTGCAGCAATCTTAAACAGAAGTACGAAGTAGTTGGAACCAGAGTTGGAGGAACTCATCAATCAACCACGATTCAAACGCAGAGTTCAGAAGAAGTTTGAGAAGGAGCAACTCGTGAAGCGACTCTACTTCAAAGACAATGTCAAACCTAAGTTGATAGCGAAGGAAGCAAAGATGTCTGTTGATGTTGTCAGAGCAATCATTGTGAAATCAAAGTACATTATGCGTGAGTAAGAGAAGCGTGAGAAGGGAACGTTCAGACCTGGTCCTCGTGGTTACAGTCGAGTTGAGTTGTGCGAGGCGATTCAACGGAGATTAGAAGTTGGAGGAGTTCACGGAGTCAACCTTGAAACTTTAAGAGCAGGACTTGAAGAGGATATGTTGCGAGAGAAGATGGAGAACGGATTAGAGTTGGAGGAAGAGAAGTATGCAACTCCCTCAGAGAAAGTTTACACGAGCGCTCGCTCGTTGCGTGATCACATTCCTTGTCCAACAACTCTGAGTTCAGTGTTGCGAGATGAGTTCAAGTTGCAGTTCGGTTCATACCAGAGTTCTAATCTCAAGTATTCAGATCCAAACTTCGATGAGAAACGACAGTGGGTTGCGAGACTGCTCGCGCAGTTCTTGTTCGAAGATTTCATTATCATCAGCATTGACGAAAGCAACTTTAGATCTGACGCAGTGAAGAAGAGGCAGTGGACGTTGAACAACAACATCATTCGCCGTCATCTCAAAGATCAACTTGAAAGTGGATTCGGCAACGGGAATGAAGATGACAACGAGGAGAGAGATGAGTCATCAGCGAATTCAAATAGTGTAAGTTATAATCGAATCAGATATTTAGAATTTATAATTTAATACTTTACAATAGAATAGAAATGATGAAGTGCTATCGCACTCCGCACATTGCTTCACAACTCCACGAACTAAAGTGAGGAACGAACATGCAAGGCAGTAGATAAGTTCAGTGCGGAGACGACTCGATCGATTCGATTTGATGAGCGCAGCAAGTATGTCTAATCAAATTTGATGTTGCTAGGTTCTAAAGATGAAAGTTCAGTGCAAGTGCGCACTCAACTCACTCCGATTGCAGAGCACAATGATGAATACATTTCCTCCACTCTGAAGAAGCAAGCAAGAGATGATTCATTCGAATCAAGTTGCAGTGGTCCAATCTCAAACTCAAACGTGGGCAGTGGCGAGAATGTTGAGAGCGATTCAGAAGGTAAGAAGTTGATCGCTCAACGAAACTTGTAGCTGATGTTTCACAAGTTGATAACACGAACGATTTTGAATCAGAGGAGCAGATTGCAACAGAGAACTTGATTGACAAATCACGAATCAGATTAGACAAAGCACTTGGCAGGTTCGGCCAAGTTGCGCAGAAGTTGTGCAGAGAGAAAGAGAAGAATCGCAGATAATAGTATTCAATGTCATTGCTTTCAGCACTATCGCAAGATCAAGTCATTGCAACACAAATTCTTGAAGGTGGTGTTGACTCAACGGTGTTTGAAAACTTCGTGTACAGAACGTTGTTCAGTGTAAGATCTTCACTCGACACTCAGAATAAAGATGTACTCGTGTTCATGGACAACGCAGTGATACATAGACATTCTCAAGTACTAGAGACATGCAAGTTGTTCAAGTGTCATGTTCTCTTCAATGCGCAATACTCACCATGGCTGAATCCTGTTGAACAACTCTTTGGTCAATTGAAACGATAACTTAAGAAAGCAAAAGTTGATAGCAAGTAAGTTGATGATTCTCGTTGCAACTCTAACATTCGCGTTATAGAGAATAGTTGGTAACGGCGATCGCTTAAGCAATCAAAGATCTTGATCAAACGAAGACTCAGTCACTCTGGTTGTTCAGTATCAAAGCATGGATTCAAACTCTAACCCTTGGCCATGTTTGAAGATCAAGATTGAGATCTCATGTATCGATTCAACATGATTGATAACTCATGCTTCGCAACTTGTGCTCGTGCTCGTGTTCGGTGAATCATGCTTGGTGACTCATGCTTCGTAACTTATGTTTCATAGCTCATGTTTCATAACTCATGTTTGAGAACTCATGCTTGGGCACTCATGTTTGGGCACTCATGTTTGAGAACTCATGTTTGAGAACCCATGTATGAGAACTCATGTTTAGGCATTCATGATTGAGCACTCTTGTTTTAGCACTCATGTATGAGCACTCATGTTTCGGAACTCGTGTATGGCAACAAATGTTTAATATATAATGTTTGGGCAATCATGCATGAGCACTCATGTTTTCGCACTCATGTTTTCGCACTCGTGTTTTAGAACTCATGTTTTAGCACTCATGTTTTAGAACTCATGTATCACAACTCATGTATGATGACAGCTATTATATATTTAATGTTGGCGAACTTATGTTTTAGCATTCATGTTTTCGCAGTCATGTTTTCGCACTCGTGTTTTCGCACTCGTGTTTTCGATGAATAATATTGATTGATATATTAAAGATGATATTAATAAGAGACTTGTACTCACATAATTTTTGACATTTAATTCCAATACATAATATACTTTAGGTTATAAGGATACTAAGTTACTAGGAATACTAAAGAGTAACTATGCAAGATTCCTAGAATTCTTAAAGGACCTGATCAGTAAATCAGTAGGTTCACATAAATTGTCTAAAGAAATATTTTGAGGAAATTGAATGATAAGAGCACCTTTCAAAATAGAGTTAATGCAGAACTAGATTAAAAGATACTTAAGTTACTCAAAAAAATCAGGCCCTCGATTAAGGCTCACTCTTGTGGAGTGGTACTTTGCAATCAAGGACCTTTTACGGCCATGGAATTTAAAAATGATATTTTAAAGATGCTAAAAGGCCTGTAACAGTGAGAATGGGAACAGGAGATAGGTGGACACAGCTATATAGTTGCGAAAGAAGCGTGCCATTAGTTCCCAAGCAAGTGCTGCTGTCGATAGTAATCTAGGAAATAATTCAAGTACGAATATAGACTCTAACTGGACCCTATTTAGGTAAATGTTGATAGTTAATGACAGCAAAAGATGATTAAAGTAAAAGCTATATAGGTAAATTTTCCATACTTTCAGAGAAATTAAAAGGAGTTAGAGTTACCTAGCAAGAGCAACCTCTCCAAGATAAATATATCTTTGAGTTGATGGATTAAGAACGAGGGATATTGTAGCCAATAATGTGATGGTACCAAGATTAGATGTCACTCTAGAGAGCAAATATAGGCTTCTCTATGGAAAAACAGGAAATCGGATATTCTAAGGATGCTCTGATCATTGTCCTTATCAATGATGACTTTAATGCTCTATGTAATGATAAAATGGGGCAGACGAAGTATTTACAATTCTCGACACTATGCTTACATGAGAGCTTTCTCGTTATTTTGATATTTTTTGCAAATCTTACAGCTGCTGTATTCATACAATCCTAAACTTTTCCATTTGAGGTTCTAATTCTTATTCCATAAAACACTGACATCGCGTTTGAATGATCGCAATTTAGGGGAAAAAGAGCTAGGGAAGATAAGTAAAATACAGGACTATCTAAGAAAGGAGGAAATAATGTCTAAAGCAATGAGGAGGCCTGGTTTAAGATATTTTTTGTTGTATTATAAGCTTTAGCTTAGCTTGATATTCAAACAAGAAAATTTTGAGATACATTTTTCAGTTATCAAAGAAGAAAGTAATCTATATACTCACTTGATTCCAACACTGAAAGACAAGCTTATAGCTAGCTCTGTGTGCATTTGTAGGAGTTATAATTTGAAGTTCCAAAAAGTCCAAAGAAGAATAGAGATTTTCAAGCTCACAAAATCTTCTATACAGCAATTCTGGGCTTTTGTATTTATCGGCCGCTTTGATAATGGTTCCAGCTCTTTATCTTGGAATAAGTTTCCTATTACAGCAAGAGATGGCCTTGAATTAGTTTTTGGAGATATTGGATATTTATGGATGCCTGCTCCTATTCCTCGTACTAAGGCTGTTAACTAATAAAATTCCTTTCAAGTGCCGATTTTTGCTAATTAATGATAGTGATTCTGAATTTTATAATCAGCCAGAGGGTGCATCGGCAATTAAAGTCATCATCATTCAGATAATCGAGAAATATCTTTCGATTTGTTAATTAGATTTTATGAGCATTTCTTTCTTAAGAGTATTAAAGTAGATTGAATTTAAATAAGGCAGTTAAATATTCTAAAGAACAAAATTTTTGAGCTTTTTTTTCAAAATTGATCAACAACAACCGGAGGATTTAGTTTAGCCAGGAGTGTCTTCTCCAAGAATTAAGGGATTCTTGGGAGCTGCTCTTGGCATCTTTGATCTTTATGTGTGTATTTCTTGCAGTAGGAGTTCAAAGGCATCCTTTACATTTAAACAACACAACATCTCTAATAAAAGAATCATTGTTGTTATTTTATGCCGAGGACTCTATAAATCTCAAACCTTCTTGATGTGCGAATTCTTTCCCAGCTTCAAAAGGTACCTCTCTTTGAGAAGGGTCTTACTGAACTATGTCCACCTTATTTCCAACTCTGAATAAGTTAAGTTCATAAAGCTCTTACAGCATGATGACTATATCTTGCTCTGCATGTGTCTTCAGATTGTCAAGCCATCCTTTTAGGCTGCTGAAAGTTTATTCCTTCGTCACATCAAAAGACCAGCAAGGCTCCTAATGCTCTTCTGTAATGTCTATAATTGAGTATTAAATAAAGTGTCAAGTGTTCAAACTTACGCGCTGCATATAGCTCTATATCTCTCTTAACCAGCTTAAAACCACATTAAGACTAGAAGCAGATATATTACCTGTATCCCATATTTGACCCTTTACTGTTCCACCTGATTTCAGAGTCACGTTTTTTGTGGCAAACCCCGACTCCGATAGTTGGTGCTGGGTTTCTTGGAAAATGATCCTTTCAAGTATTTTTAAAAATTGTTTAAGCTTTTTAAAAAGTTACTAGTTGAGGAGGCAAGTCTTTCCAACTGATGCATCGCCAACAAGGATTACAAATGGTTATATTAGGACTTTTATGAATTTGTGGGGGTTTTACTTTTGTACAAGTGCTCATAGTTTTAATCCATTTTTCTTCTTATAGCTGTTTATACAATTAAATTTGATTTAATATTCGAGAAATAGTCATCGTTTTAGATTCTTTTTATCTAAATAAATTAAAAATAACAAGCAATAATTGATAAAAAAATTGTCAAATCCTAAAAATTTAAATTTGCAAATTTTTAAATAATTCTACAATTCATTCTTCTATTTATGTGTATATAGTTACTTTCTGATTCTGCTATATTATATAGAGTTTTATATAATAAAGCATAAAATGAACAATAACAAAGAGGTCCTTGTAAGTAAAAAAATTAATGAACTCAAATCTAATAAATCTACGTTTAGGATAGATCCACAAAGAATTCTTAACAGACGACATGCAAGAGCAGCAAGATAGAATGATCTATATTCGCGATGCAAATCTGAACTCCTCTCTAAAGATTACAGAGGTATATATTGAAATTGCATTTTATCTCTGTATTTATATAGACTCCTTACCTCGTACTCTCTGCAGTAAATTAGATAGAATTCAGAAATTTATTAACATGCTAAAGTCTTAGCAAGAAAACAAAAGAGACTTGCTTATTCAAGAATGCTAAGAGCTTAATTTGACAAGGCACACGTCTGAAGTTGTCTCGAGTATCACCTCTAGTAAAATGTCGATAAAGGACCAAGACACAATTATTGAGATTAGCGTCATGATGCATGAGCGATACGAGGAGTTTGCGACTAAACTTATTGACTCACTTGAGAAAAGCTTCGCAGAGAAGGGATGTGAATTCAATAAGAAGAGAAATATACTTAGACTCATGTCAGAACTCTATTTAAAGGGTTTATTCGCAGAGTTCAAAAGGCTTTTCAAATGCATAAATTCGCTTATTAGCATAGCTCCTAGCAAAGACGAGTACCAAAATGCACTCATGGTCGTGACTGATTATTTGTAAAACTATGGAGAGATTTTCTTTCACATCTTAAGCAAGCAAAGGAAGGAAGCTATTGATGTAAGTTCAAAAAATTTATTATCCATTTTATAGAATGATTACGAAGTGACTATTGAGAGACCAGGTTTTCTTTTGCGACAGCAGAGAGATAAGATTCATTAGTTCTTTAAAGACTTCATGAAGAAAACTTGTTTAGAGGATTTAAATGATAAGTATAAGATACTAAAAGATTGCAAAAGAAGGTATGAGGATAACTTAAAGGAAGTAAATAAGATGAGAAGATAGAGAATAAATATCTGTAAATCAAGAATGAATTTGAAAAACTCCTCTCTATTATCACAGACTTTGCGGATGCTATTGATGCTCCCATCCCAGAATATGCAATAGAAGAAGATAAGTCTCTCTAAACAAAAATGATTCTGAAGAAAAAGCAGAATGTAGAAATGAATGACGAGTTTTATCCCTTTGATGATGAATTGAGTTTCTCATTTTACAGAAATTTTCCTGATCTAAGTAGATTCATAGTTCAAGATAAAGAGGCTTCATAATTTTCACAAATGACTATGACATCTTCAGAGTTTAAATTTTTTATTGTAGTCTGATTTGGACGATATGCATAAGAAACTGCAGAAAAGTCAAACAAAGGATTAAATCGACGAGAAAGCTCAAGACTTTGTAAAGTAAAATCCAAGTAATCAATTCAAATCCGGGAGGAAAGAAATGGCAAAGATCCTTTTCAATATACCAAGGAATTCTCTATCTCTTATACCATACTATCCCTCGCTTCACAGGAATAGTGCACTAGTATTTTAAGGATATGGGAAATGACTTAATAAAAATGCTTGAGAATGAATTCAATGAACTCTACGAGTAAAACGATGTCATAAAAATTGAAACAAAAGTGCGAAACATTAAATTTCTAGGAGAACTTACAAAGTTCTAAGTATGCTAACCTCAAACAATCTTGGAATGCCTTAAGAAATGCTTAGATGACTTTCATGGTCATAATATTGAGATAATCACTAATCTCTTAGAAACTTGCGGAAAGTATCTCTCCAAGTAAGATGAAAGTTAGTTAAAATTCAACAACTTGATTGAAATATTGTAGAGACTAATCGAAAGTAAGATTTTTAAGATTTAATTATAAAACTATAGAGGAAAATATAAGCAGCAAATAACAAGCAAACTTAGAATAAGCTCTTACTTAATGTAAAGGTCAAACAGGAATGAAAGCCCAATCTAAAAAAATTGAACTTTTAACTAACATTTAACTGTACATCAGACATCTTTTACTCGAAAGATTAAGCAAGAAATCTTTGGATGCAGTTTATTCGCAAATGGAAAAGCTTCCCTGGCATGAAGAAGAAGAGTACTTAGCCAAAGTCATGATCCAGCTCATTTCTTTCAACGCGAAATTCAATGATGTAATATATTGATCTTATAATTCTTTATAGATGGATACAGTAGCAATTTTACTCGCAGCTCTAAAAGAGTACCATCGACCTTTTGTGGTCAAGATTATGGATAATATTTTCGAGGAAATAGTTCGCTAGTGCGAGAGAAATGATTTCAAAGAATCTCAAAGAAGAGTTGCTATGATGAAATTCATAGGCGAATGTTACAACTTATATTTTTCTTATAACTTCAAAGTGATTCACACTTAAGTCCTCTTTGATCTTTTATACAAGCTAATTAACTATGATCCTTTAACTTAATAAGAGGACGAGTATATGAAGAGCCTTGATTCTCCTTAAGATTCTTTCAGAATAAGACTAATATGTACAGCTCTAGACTCTCTTGGGCGCTTTTTCTAAAGAGGAGATAGGAGAAGGATCATGGACAGATTCTTGATGTTCTTTTAGCGTTGCATTTATTCGAAGAACTATGTTCTCATGGACTTGGAGTTTATGATTCTTGACACCTTCGATTCGGTGAGGCCTAAGTTTATAAGGTTTGAGAGTCAAGAGCAGGCAATCAGCATTTGCTAAAAGATAGAGGAATATGAGAAAAGAGGGCATGATATTATTGACATAATAAAAGCCTTTAATGAGGAGACAGAGCATGAGTAGTATATGAATGAATATTATGATGAATACTATGATGAGGAGTATGATGACGAATTTATGAATGAGGAAGATTAGGCTGTAGATGAAACTGCAGAGGTAGAAGATGACTTAAATGCAGTTGCAAAGCAGCAAATTAAAGAGCAGAGATAACAAATGCTTACTGAGTTTGAAAAAAAAGGAAATGCAGGCATTCGATTCAGAATTCAACTCTCTTATTCAAGAAAGTGCACAGGTAGCTCGTAAAGAAGGAGGAGGTGTTTTTCAAACCCAGAGAAAAGAAATCCTAATTCCTTTCGCTCAAATCAAGAGTAAACTTCAAAATTCGTTGTAAAATTAACAACAGAGCAATTATAATACTTAAGTGAATACGAGTGATTTGAGTAAGGCAAAGTAACCAATAAATATGAGCAGCATGCCATTTGCTCTAGTCACAAAGAAAGGTAACAAAACTAATGTTAAGTAAATCGATGTACCTTTGAATTCTTTCCTAGCTGTTAAAACGAAGGAGAGAATTTAAGCTGAAGAAGAGGAAAGGGAAATGGTAAAAGAGCAAATTTTGAAATTGACCGCTCACCAAGAAACAGAAAAAAATCCGAATGATGAATTAGAACTAAATGAAGAACAGTAGTTTGAGGATGACTATGGAGAAGAAGATCTTTGATTAATTAGAATTGTTTTCAATAAAACGATAGATACATTTATTTCAAGCTACATAAAAAGTGAAGATCTATTTACTGTATTAAAATAGAAGGTTTTCAAATATCATCCTCTTTTACACCACACTTCGCAGTTAGAATAGTCATCACTTTTTAATTAACCATGCTCACTAAATTTTCATTCTCAAACTTAAGATTAGAAATGACTTTCTGGAAGTACTTTAGATCTACCTTAATTCTCTTCTCTCCATATTTCGTTGAAACCTAAGCTTAATTTATTAGAATTCCAATTTACCTTTGTCGAGTTATAAAACTCGTCGAAAATCTTCATTAAAAACCTGAATATCTCTCCAAATATGATCTCCACACTCTAGCCTGGCAAGAGATTACTGACAATCTTATGCATCGCTTATAAATCCTTAGTGATGCTCTGTTGATATTGATTGACCTGTACTTTATCTCCTTTTTGAAGAGGCTTGTCCCATTCTATTTTGCCTTAGGTCTATTCACAATGCTCTGCGATACTATAAAAAATTAAGAAGTTTATAGTTATCTCACCTTTCAGTTACTATCTGTTGCAATTTCTCAAATAATTAGCTTTTATGGCCTTTTAAGTCATCTAAGAGCTTTTAAAACTCAGAGTCTATTTGCTTCTTATGAACTTCACCAAGATTAAGTGAAACCTAAGCTTGAATAAATGGTATCTCATCTAGAATAAAGCAAATGCAATTAACTGTAAGGCATTTAATTTATTTGATTAAAAAATAATGCACAAATGCTTAGCTGTAATATTTTCGAGCTTCTTAGTATAAAAGGCTCCAGATTCTAAGATTAGTTGCTTGCTTATAGCATTGAAAAATCTAATGAATTCTATCAACCTTGCAGAGGCTTCAAATGAAACCTAAGGAAAGCTTCTTATTATCTTCAAAAATTCGAATACCATGTGGATCAACTTTACTAAGGAAGTAACTATTTTGTATTAAGAATCCTAAGAGCTCAGATAATCCTTTGCAGGTTCTTAGCTTAATCTTTCTTACTCTTTAAGTATATCACCTTGCTCAAATAACTCTATGGAATTTATCCTGTCTACTAATAGCTCAAGATAGAAGTTAATTGCGGAAGAGAATAACTTAATACAATTCTTTTTTATTTCACTGACTCGTTTTATGAGGGGGGGAGTAGTAGTAGTAGTAGTAGTAGTAGTACAGCACTAGTGCCAGAAGACGAGTCAGTGAATTCTTAATTAAAGTCCAATCACTCTTCCAACTCTGATCACATTAAAAATTAATCGCCAGCCACTCCAATGTCTTAAAAATTAATCAACCACTTTTTAATTAAAGGTGGCTGCCACCTCGACTTAGAATAATTAAGATCTCTAATTATCAAAAAACATTCTTAAAGCAAACATGGAGTTGACTTTCACTTCCTCCAAGAGTTCCTTGAGCTTTATTCATATATCTTATCACTTGCATTCATTTATCTCTGCTTTCTAAAACCTACCTAATTAACCACAATCGTAACCTATAAGGATTAGAAAAATGGATTTATTTGAGCTTGCGTCCACAGCTCATTATCAAGTAGTAATTTCAATTCATTAGATTTCTTGGTCTTAAATTCGAGTATGAACTTCTTTTGGTAGTAAAAATAATTATTAGTCTTCAGAAATTGTTAAGAAGTTCGTAGTGTTTATTTTAAAATGGAGTTTGAGACTTTCAATCAGATTCATTGCAAAGAAATGTTATGCTTGGAAATCATCTGAGCTAATTTTCTAAGAGTAGTTCTTTTCATTTACGCGTTTCCAATTTTTCTCAAGTTTAGTTGTGAAGAAAGATTTCACTTTAGATTATGTGTCCGTAAACTCATCAGCCACATTTTTCAAGAATATTTCATTCTTTCTCTCTAGTAATTTTCTGTCCTTTTGGGTGATTTATTCTAGATCTCTTTCTTCTAGCTAGATCTAGTAAAAATAATGAGATCTTTTGATACTCACTAACTGAGTCTTTAACTATTCGCTCTAGATAGAGGATAGAGCTCATAAGTTAAGTTATGATGATAGCGAATAAGAGGAAAGAATTGTACACATTTTGATCGCTTTAATCTGAAATGAACTTGAAAACATCCTTTTTAAACTTCACATCTGCTTGGTTGTTGATACACTGGCTCATCAAGTAATCAAGCATTAAAGTATAAAGGCGCTTGGAGTTATTGATATAGAACTGCTTGAGTGC
>JAJKFJ010021764.1:0-10321 GCA_027382625.1 Tetmemena sp. SeJ-2015 | reverse complement strand
TATAGCCAGTCTCGCCTAAAGTATCTGATTTCTACTCAAAGTCATTTAGACGTTCAGAACCCGCCAAATCTACTAAGTTTAACATTGAATATCTCTTAGGACCGGATTTATTTTGAGGGCAACTTTCAATATACAGTCTGAAAATGGTGTGAGAGCGAGATGAATGCTCATGAATGCTGGTCTCTTTATAAATTCTGTGTTCCTCTCCATAGTTCATCAAAATTATTGCTTGATCAAAAGAGAATACTTGCTGCTTTTTTAATTGAGCTACATCAACTCCATGCTAAAAATTATGATGATAAAAACTACTATGTATAATTACATTGGGATCATCTTTGACTTTTAGGTTTGTTTTTCCTGGTGCGAGTAAGTCATTTATGCATTCGTTATAGATTTCCATGTATGAGACCCAAACCTTGTATTCATTATTTGCGGAATCCTAAATCGAATTTATATAACTAGTATTTTATTTTACATTTTTTATTCCATTGAAAATATCCCTCACTGCACAAGGAAGTATGCCTGGGATGTCTTAAGTGCCTAGCATAGTGTAAGTTTTACCGGAGGTAGTCTACCCATACATGAAAACTGTACCGTTATAGCCCTGTAAAGCAGCCTTAGTTATGGGCCGTGCAATCACATGATATATCACAGCTATAAGTTTAAATACTCTTTATTTATGATAAATCTAAGGAGTCTTTGTTTCTTATCCAAAAACATTATCGAACTGAAAAGACTATGTCTAGAGTGCATCCTGATACCTTCTTCTCAACTCCTTCTCTCTTATAAATCCAGTGATTGGCTAACCGTTCGATAAGGATCCCATTGCCATCTGCACTGGATCAAGAGTACTCGCTAAATTTTGATTGATTGAGAAAATTTTGTTCTCTCTTTAATCGAAACCCCACACATCCTAGTCCTCGTAAGGCTGAAGTAGTGGCCTGATTCTAATACACACCTTGATCTGTTCTGCATTCATTTTAATAAAAAATTACCATAGTATATATTTTGAATGGCTATTGAGAGTTTGCAGATGTCGGAGTTTGCGCTTATTGCTAAAATTGCTGATTCTTGGTCTATGAATTCATATTTTCTTATAAATAAACAACTAATTACTCTATTTTTCAAATTTAAATTTACCCTCACTCTCTCTCCAAATTAAAAAGGCATTATAAGTAAATAGTGAGCGACTTGCAAATGAATGAGGAAGAGAAAATAAATTTAAAGATATGGAGGGGTTAACAAGGGATCGATTATATTTAATATTAAAGAAAATAGATAGCCTTGAATAGTTCGCACCCATTGAGACTACCTGAAACTCTGAGCCAAGAGTAATCACTGAGCGTTGGTCTCCTTAGCGGCTTCTTCTCTTAATCTTCTGAGACGTTGAACGGTGGCCTTAGCAGTGAGAGCGGCGGCGGTTGAGACAAATTATAATCAAATTCACTTATTCGATAATGATTTTTGTGTTTTGAAGACCTACCAAGCTCCACCAGCGAGGACCTTTTTGCAAGCTCTGCATCTCCAGATACCGACGGCGGATCTTCTAACGGAGTCCTAAACATGTGTTATATTTTTATTTTAAACACAAGTTAAGCACAAAATAGACTTTAGAGGTGTATAGATTCGTTTACCTTTCCGCAGAAAGTGCAGGTGTAAGTAGCACGCTGAGTGATCTCGAACTTTTTGATGGTTTTTCTCTGAGCAGCACCGTATCTAGTTCCGTATTTGCCAACAATGCCGACCTTCTTAGTTTTTTTGATTATTAAATTAATAAATGATTAATTTGGAAGCAATTTAATATTAAAAATAAGTTGTAAACCTTCCCTTTCTCTTAATCACAAACTTTATCACTTTTAATTAAACTTAGCAATGTATTTAATAATTTTGAATAATTTGTCATTAACTAAATTCACAGCATCTATTTACATTCCAGAACAACAACATATCTCATTATTTAAAAATTCCCTAATTTTTTGAAGATTTTACTTGCTTAATCGGGCTTCTCTATTTTTTTTCCATTAATTAAAGTTCTAGCTCATAATATGCTTTCACTTTCTAAACTATAGATATCAAATTGCTAATATGAGAATAGATTTTTGATAAGATTTATTAGGTGCTGGTCTATGCTTTGAGCAGATTAGCTGACTGTAAGGCTTTCTCTGTTATATCTCTTAGTCCTAACTTGAAGAGCAGTCTGAGATCTAGCAAACGGTGATAGCTTTTGACTTTTGCCGATTCTTTAAGCCAGTCTTCCCCGTAGTTTAGTTCTTTAACAAAAAACTTAAAAATGAATGGAAAGGACAATAAGAGTGAGAAAAAGAGCGCATAAACTATAAATAATTTAACATAAGAGACTCCATATTAATTTATCTAAACAACAATGAGGAGCACCAAAAACAAAAATTCGGAGCACCTTGAGTTCAACTATCGCAAATAGCTTAACCAGAAAGAGGATAAATTTATAATCTCTTTAAATGAAATTTAATATAGAATGGTCTAGTTTACTATTGTTGTGCAACTCAGACAGAGCGTAGACAGATCCAATAGCTAAACTCTGAGTTTCAATCACTCCCATAAAATTTCAGATTCAAATATCAGATTAAATGAAGATTACTTAAAAACCCCTAAAAGATTCCTTTGAAAATTTATCTCAACATTTACTTTATATTATTAGGGGTTTTAAAGGAGATCAATACAGTAGAACTTAAACAACAGATATGCAGAAGACCAAGAAAGCATCAACTCTGAAAATAAAATGACCTATCAAAGAAGTGAGATTAGTCTCCCTTCTATTCAAAGATTCAGCAGGCAGCAAAACTCCAACATACTCACCAAAATATCTACATATTTATTCTACTATAAGAAATTATAATTTAATTATATGTAGAACATATATTTATATCTAGTCAGTAAGGGGAGGAAAATAGAAAGTATGACTTCGCCTATAAGAAGAAAGTATTAGACAGGCACAAAATTATCAGCAATTTAGAGCAGAGTGATTATCTAACAAAGAAATCCAACTTGGAGAATACTTTGCTTCTCCAGAGAAATAGCATAGTAATACAGCCCACCTCCTAATCATATAAAAATTTGCCAAATCTTTACTCTCCTTCTAGCCAAAGTTAAAAGTAACTGCCTCTCCCAATAGACAATAGCATTTCTTTTTTTTCGATGTATTATTTCCAGTAATATCCTAAGCAACAATCATTCAAGAAAATCAATTCTATTAACTTCTCTCGCAAGTCCATAGTCTCCAAACGCTCTAAGGCAAAAAATAAATGAAGTCTAAAAGAGAATCTCATGATCTCAGATTAGTCTTCGAAGGGATCAAGAAAATTAAATACGATCATAATAAGGAGTCAAGCAAGGAGGAAAAATTCTTTCTTTCCTAAGAGGGATTTAACACAAAGGCACATAAGAAATTCTAGTAGATATTTAAGAAAGTTAATCAAATAAACAATCCTAAGTTTGGAGATGATTCCAGCTCAAAGTTAGAGTCAAGCATGGAGAGGTATGAACATTAATTTGAAGCGATAAAGTCACATCTTATTAAGACAAACTAAATATTGGTAACAGTTATGGAAGCTAAGACTCCTGTAAAACCAGTGGTGCGAATGGGGATCTTTAAACTAAAGGCAATCTAAAATTCCATAGTTCCCACACCTGCTTAGGAGACTTTCTTAATGGATTCATTTATCAAAGAGATCAATGAATTTTTCTATTAGACAGAGAAGATAAATAACCTAAGACATCTCTTCACTATTCATGGCTCTCTAATCCAAAAATATAACGAGATTCAACCAGATATGGTGATGCTCTATGTTTCACAGATATGCTCAATGCAAAATGAGCTGTTTTAAGACCATAGATTCAAGATCAAGCAATTGATAAAGCACATGAATATTGTAATTGAAAAAGGTGTGCAGGATGATCAATAGCTAAACTAGATGTCATTAGTTTCTAAGAATAAAGCAAGTTTCTCCTCATCTTTATAACTGTCTCGCAAACTCTCTGTAAAGAAGATCTCCTATGATTACATTAAAAAATAAGCCACTGAGCTAATCAAAGATTAAAGAGCTAAAAAGCTCAATGAGTCTCCAATGGATTCTGAGAGAGGAGAATCGCCAACCGCTAGTAGAGTGATTCAGTAAAACAAAAAATCATAATTCTCATTCAAGAAAAAAGGCGGCTAGCTTGGACTCATTCTATAAGAAGTTAAACAAGAAGATGAATTAGAGAAAGTAGAGAAGCTAATAAAAAGATAAAGCTTGACTAATCAGTTAGCTGTTGAGGATATTATAAATCGAAATAATGAACTAGAAAATCAAATAAGAGCAAACAAAAGTAGTGAATTTGAATTAGTTTGTGAAATTATTTTTCTTCAGAAATTAAATAAAGAGGGTAAGAGGGTTCATTTGTTCCTGCTTGATTATCTTATGTCGTCTGTCATTCCATTCAATCCAATAAGCTAATTGAAGAACCAAATATTTACAACTGAGGCTCCTATCATCAATATTAGATTTACAGTATACTGATAATAAAGTGAGCTAAAAGGAGGTTCAGTTTTAGCATATCTTGTTTCATTTTTTCTTTATCTCTCCATATTGTAAGCTCTTAATTTTAAGGTCCTCCTATCAATTGATTTACGAGCAGTTGATTTGCGAAAATCACTTTCATGTTATCTCTCACCTCAAACTTTTGCATGTAAATCAAAGAAATTAAAATATTTCTCTAAAATATTTTTATACAGCCTTTACTTTCGGACTAAATTAACTTATGCTCCATAATCACCAGCCATATGGCCTGCATCAGTAGTTATTAATCCTATAACTTCATCTACTTTGCCCTCAACTCTGACCATTTTCAGTTTATTAAAAGTCTTAGTACCATATTCAGGATCAACATACTCAAACATTGTTTCCAATAAGCCTGCTTCTGATTCACTTTTTGATCTTGTTTGCTATTCTATTTACTCTTTTAGCTTTGTTATAATAAATTAAATCAAATTGTTAAGTATTATTTAGAAAAGTTTTAAAAAAATGCCGTTTTTAATGAAAATATTCTCATTTTCTTTTTTTAAATTTAGTCTCTCTCTTGGTTTAATTGAATTAGAGCATTTTGAAGACTTGTTCCTAAATTTATTGGCCTTATTTTTGCGATTAACTCTAGCTTTGAGAAGAGAAAAGCCGCCTTTAAAGCATTAGATTTTATTTGAAGTCTCTTTTGTTAAAATTCTTTATTTTGTTTCTTAAATTTTTCTTAATTTGTTAAAATATTATCTTAATAAAATTTAAAGAGTTGATTAAAATCAATTATTCTGGTAATTTTGGAGCTTTTTGTGTGGATATATTTTGTGGCAGCCTTGACATGCTTGGAGTTTGCCAAGAGGATAGTTGTTTTTGAACATTGGATATTAATTATGATAAAAGCCTTCAATAAAGAGATCTGCCTAATCCTACTGCATCTCTCTTTCTTTTTCCAGTTCTCTCCTCTTCCTGTTGTCATCGATTTACTGCTTCAAACCTTGCAAATATTAAGCTCTTTCCACTCTCTCTGAATCATGAATTGATCTTTGTTCTTGAGAGTAGGTGCTTGTATCTTGGAGTGAGCTTTTCAAAAGCTACTAATCTTTTTATTGACTCTCCCTCAGATATTTCTTGTTTTCTATCAGCTTTTAATTGATACAGTTCGAACACTAAAGACTTTGGTTTGGGTGATTCGAGTCTACAACTTGGAAATAGAAGTTGCCTGCGTCTTTTATCTTCTCTAGCTGAGGATCTAACTAGTGTTTAGGGTGATCAGAGAATCTGTCAAACTCTAGTAACTCAGGATTCTCCATCTATGCATCCTTCTTCTTGAAGTGCTTCTTCTAGGAAGAATCATCTAGGAAAGTGCCTTGCCCTCTGTTCAGGTACTGCTCTATCTCCAACCTTTCAATATCATCTTCAATTCTCAACGACTAGAGATCCTAACCGCTCAAATCTGAGCATTTAGAACTTGCCTTTGAAGATTTAAGTTTAGCAGAGGAGTTTTTTGGCTTATACCCACCGTTTTTAAAGTCGTGATAGACCAGTTTGTGTACATCATCATTAGGTTGGTTTGTCGGTTGCTTTTGATATTATAATTAGGGATCTAAGAGAAATTAATAAACCGTAAATCATAAATCTTAAAGCAAGTATTTGACAGTATCAGCATCTTGCTTATAGTGCTTTGACTGTGGGTTTAGAGACCTATCTATAAGTTAGTTAGATTTACCCCAGTCACTCATGTCTCTTCCTTTCACGATTGACTACTTAAGATTCATTATAATTAATTCTTACCTGAAACTTAGGCAATTAGTTACTAGGTCTATAAAATATATTGCATTCTATTATACACTATTCTGAATCCTGTTTTCTTCCTTAACTTTTTTTTATGAGGAAAAAAATAAAATAAATAAATTTAAATAAAGGGGAAAATCTTTTTCATTTTTTAAATTAAGAAATTTTTAATAAATTAAATCCAAAATTTTTAAAAATTAAATTTATTTTTTTAAAAATTTTTATTTAAAATTTATATAAAACAATTTTTTTAAATTAAAGAGGAAACTAGGAAAGGTTATTTATTTAAAAAAAAAAAATATTAGGGGTTTTTTAAATAAAAAATTTAAAAATTTTAAAATTTACTTTTTAAACCCCCCTTTTTTATTGAAATTTTTAAAAAGGGGTTTCTTCTTGTTGAATATAAAAAATTCAGTAAGAAATATTTCACCTATGTTAGGAAATTCATTTTATATCAAGGATTTAATCTTTCTCTTCACATAAAAATTAAAAATATTTAAATCCTAGGAAAAACATTCTTACTTCTTAAAATTTTAATTTAACCCCTTTTTATTTTAACTTTTTTTTTGAAAAGTATTGGGTTTATTTTTCAAACATTTTAGTTTTTTAAAAAAATAAAATTTTCAAAATTAAAACATTAGTTGAATTAATGTAGATTATAGTACTTATAAACCATTTTTAAAACTGAAAACATTTATTTATTTAGAATAGTTATTAAATTTCCTGAGAGGTATAATTTATTTAATAAAATTGAGTTTACTTACCTGCTTCAGATTCTTATTTTACAAATCTAATTTTACAGGTTAATCAGTCTAGACTTTTTGAATTATCTGGTCATTATTTATTTCCTGCTAATCACTTATGTTCACTACTCATTGATTGCTATCCTATTCCTTCAACTCTAAAATTGGTGGAAGTTCGCGCTCTGTAAGTATGCATTTCCCTCTCTCCTCTTAATTCTAATAGATTAGAATTGTGGTTAATTAGGTAGGTTGCGAATACATAAATAGAAGAGAGTGACAATATATAAGCACAGAAAGAAAGGGAAATTTCCTCTTTAATATTTAGGCTCGCCTCCTCCATGAAGACCTGATGCAAATTTCAGTTTCTGCTTCCATTCGGCGTACTCCGCGCTATTGCTCGTTAGATATTCATGGAAGTTCACCTTGACAACTTCCTATAAGACAAATGGGCCTCAGCAATTTTGGGCGGCTCTTCGTATTTGAGTTCGATAAATTTAAAAGTCGCGCTCATGGAAACTCGATATCCACCCCGGGTTTCTTCCCTTATGAGCTTTAAACTGCCTGTTTGGGTATTGTGAGCGGTTATAAAGCGTTCACTTCGTCATAGCGGGGGTTTAAAGGGTTTTCAAAAACCCCTTCCTGCCTTTCTTTTTTGTAGATGAATTTTAGACCTCTCGCCTTTTTTAAATGTTAGCTCTGGCCCCAAGCCCCTCCTAAATCGAAAGCCCAGGACTCCACATAAAGAGTGTTTTTGGGCTAATTCCCGCATGCCTGCACACGTTCCCCAAAGAATTCGCGCAGCCTGGTAAGGTGAGAGTGGTTCCCTCTCGTTTTTTTTTCCTTCCGATTGTTCCCCCACAATTTTCCCACATCTGTTTTCTTTAAATAGTAATGTTTCCCCAAATCTTATTTTCTGAGTTCCCCCCAAATCGATGCCTGCGAAATCCCTGTAAATTTTTGAAATGCTTGTTTTGGCTTGTCCAGCTCGAGCCGGTGGGGGAGGCTATAAACTCCCAACTGAAGCAAGTACCCTCTTTTGTTCTAGCCCTTTCCTTCCGAATCTCGCGATGTTTTTTTTAAAAATTTTTGGGGAAACTCAGAGTGACCGGGAGGGGGTACTTTATTTTACTTAGACATACACTATGCTAGGACGAGAGACAACTTGCCGAGAACCACTTTCGCCCGGGCATTCAGTAGCGCGACCTCCCTTAGGGAAGCTCCTACACCTTCAGCCTCCTCTGGTCTCAGTATTGACTCGGAGATTTCCATTTCTAGATGATCGGGCTCTGAGCTGTCGTTCATCGCCTCGACTTCAAAGTCCTTAACCTTGGACATAATTTCCTTGTAATCAGCGCTTGCTGCCTCTAGTTTGGTACCCAAGGGGCCACTCCATTGAAGTTGTGCCTGTCGCTATAGAACGCCGCCTTCTCGTAATCAACGCAGAGCATGTTTTGAAAACCGATCGCGGAGAGCCTTAATTGGTTTATGAGAATCAAGTAACGATGCGAGCAGTCAGACAAGTGGCAAAGCTCTGAGCACTCGCTCTATTCCATTTATCTCAAGCCTGGCCTGCAATGTTGTGTGAGGATCCGAGGGTAGCATCTGTGAGGGCGGCTGAGGTCCCGCAGTCTGGAAGGGTCCCTGCGATAGAGGTCTACCATCAAGGCTTTGTAAACATCCTCGACGCGAGCCAGTGCCGATCGAGCTTGCGTGACAGCTGATCTTAGGAGTGTTAGGCGGTCGGGCTCTCCCTCATTGTCGTTAGAGCTGCTAGATATAATCGTTTGCAATCCTGGAATCAGCTCCTGCTTGAACCTGTCTGAGTTAGGCATCGAACTTAAGCGCGAATTTGTACGGAGACGATCCTCTTTAATTGAGATGACCTTTATTAAGGGGAGCTGGAAGCTTCTTGGCTCTAGAATAGAGACGAGACTGTCATGAACTTGCGAGGTAACAGTTGCTTCATTAGTAGAGAATGGCGTGGCTGTTGCATTCTCATGAGAAATTTGCGAATTTTAAGGGCTCCATGTGCCCCGAGTTGAAGGTTCCGATAGAATAAAGCCCGGAGAGTCTAGAGAGATAGGTGGCTTGCTCAAAGGACATACCGAGGTTAGCTGGTTCATTGATTTCTCATTTAGAAGTGGCGGTTAGACTGGGGCGGTGGAGGTCCGCATCTTTAATTAAAAAGGTGATCGTTAATAATTTAAGAGAGCGGGCGGTTATGATTCAATTAAACTTAATAGGAGAGGTGGCTGGTGGTCCAGATAATTTCGCTGACTCGTTATTACTACTACTACTCTACTCTAACTACTACTACTACTACTACTACTACTACCCTACAACGAGTCAGCGAAAATATTAGAGGTAAGTCTGTTCTTCATTTCGTTTATTCTACTTACGCAATTCATTTCAATCCTAATCTATAAGGTGTACATTATACTTATTCCTTTGCTTCATTATTCTATAAGTGCACCTATGACTTTCTCTTTCCTAATTTCCTCTTTTCCTTCATGAGTTCTATCTCGTCCAGAGGTACTTCATGATGCGCAATTTGGTTATGCACTTGATGTATTTACTCTTTAGAGTGCTAAATTGGTGATTGCGTCAAGTAGGGAGAGCCATACTCATTGCTGCTCACGTCATTCGATTCTTCCACAGTCTCTAAGTGAGTTTACTTTACTGAGTGGTGAAGAAGAGGAGGTACACTCGTCTCCAAGTTTACTAGAAAATCGAAGGAATCCTGGATCTGATCTGATTAGGGCTGCAGCTGCTGATTGCTGAAATTCTGTTACCCTGAGCTATAGTGAGTCTCTAGTGTGGGATTCATCATAGATTAAGGATATGAGCTTATAGAAAAATCTGGTTCAGGTCTCCCAGGCCTCGAGTAGTTAAACTGTTTAGAGGTTTCTTCCTATCTCAGATCCTTTTAGAGAATCGGTTAGTTAAGTTCATAGTTCTGTGGTTGGACAGTTTCTGACATATTACAATTATATCCCTTTTGAGGAATCTTATGTGCTTTGAAAATTTTGAAAGAAGGACTGTATTTAATGTTTAAATTACTATTATCCTAGGGAAGTTCATGATTTACTATTGGCTACTTGAATTTAGGATTCTATTATTGTTCAAGAAGGTAAGTCATGTGCCTCGTGTTTTGGGTGCCTTCGTTCAAAAGCTTATACTTTTTAACATAAGGTTCTGTTACTATCTCTGTAAGCTTTTCTGTCTTTTATAACTCGTTAGATTGACAGAATCCAT
>JAJKFJ010021762.1:0-10735 GCA_027382625.1 Tetmemena sp. SeJ-2015 | reverse complement strand
CTAAAGTTTAAGTACGTGATTATTTAATAGGAATAATTTACTATTTAATATGGAGAGCTCAAGCCGATAACAAGGGGGCGACAGCAATGCCCTTTGCACTCAACAAGCGAGTCTTCGATCGAATCTTGATATCAGATTGGTAAGGCAAGGAAGCCTTGCACCATAGCAGCGAAAGCGAGGACAAAGAGGATATTCCGATTGGCTTGAGTAATGGCTGACTAGAAGGAGAGGATAGAGAAGTGAGAAGAACCAGCGGCCCTGCACTTTGCTTAGGTGCCCGCATTGCCACTAAGTATACAAGCCCAAGGAGCTAAAGAGGCATACCTTAATCCATGAACGTTCTCTGGGCTTCTACTAACAGTTGAAAATCGGTGGGAAATATCAGTGTAAGCTATGTGATGATGAGGTGGAGACGTTTCCAACTTCACGTGCCCTCAAGGTTCACCTAGCTAGCCATAGCAAGGAAGATCTCTAGTACCTGGGGTACAGTCCCCTTGTATTAAGGTAGCTAATGCTTTACGCTCCTTCATAAGTCGCCTCTTGCCAAGACTCCATCGCCTCAGAGTAACTTATCCCTAGCGAGCCCTTGCTGGTTTCCAAGTAGTCATCGCTCTCTGTAGAAGATTCTTAAGTCAGAAAGTCATACTAGCTGGACCAGCTAAGCCCAGCTCCTTTGCAGGAGCTCCAACCTGAATAACTGTAAGAGGAGCCACCAAAGTTCAATTCTCCAAGAAGCATCTTCATGAGAACCAGCGAAAGTAT
Organism: Tetmemena sp. SeJ-2015; assembly: GCA_027382625.1. Taxonomy (NCBI): domain Eukaryota; phylum Ciliophora; class Spirotrichea; order Sporadotrichida; family Oxytrichidae; genus Tetmemena; species Tetmemena sp. SeJ-2015. Next base: position 9,973 of record JAJKFJ010021762.1, on the reverse strand, counting down.
CGGACGAGCGCTTGATGAGTTAGGCATAGCATTTACAATTAGATGGGAACTCAATATGATCTTGGAGTACGTTGCATAGTCTGGAGGCCTCTTCCTGGAGGAGCCTCAGAAAATCGAGGGAGACTGAAAGCATCATGTGCAATTCAGTAGGTAGGATTTGCAAGAAGATGCTGAGAGCATAATGAGAGTGTTCAATGATTTCAAAGTAACCACCTATCTTAGACAACAAGGTGTAAAAGGTCTTGATGAGATCAGAAAGGTCTACATTTGGTAGGAAGGCTTAGAATTCGTGTACAGAGAGTTTGACTATAGCTTCGCAATATTTACTCAAAATCCAGTTCAACACTGGATGCTCATAGAGGTCCTAACCATAATGATCAGCATTGTTGAAGAAGTGCACAAGCAGAAGGTGACACACAGATGTCTCAGTCCTTCCTACTTCCGCATTGTTGGAAAGACCCCACCAGAGGTCTTCTTGAGCAACTTTCGCTTTGCTTGTATGACTGGCTAGGAAAGCCTGGACCAGTGTCTGCCTCCCATTCCTTGGATCAGGCACCGCGAATAAGAGGAAGTGCTTGCGGCGAAGAGCTCATTTGATATTTACTCCATGGGTCTCATTGTCTGCAGTGGCTTCCTCAAAGACACTCTCCTCTCACTCACTACGAAAAGTGGTTCTGTTCATACCACATTGAGGTTGTAATACATTGCTACTGGTTATAGCAAGCATCAAAGGTGGCTCATAGATGACCTTGTCCAATTCAAAGATGGAAGCTTGACCCTTTAAGACCTAGCGAAGAAACTCAAACAGATTTTTAAAAAGACATGATAGATTATATTTGATAATTAAATTTTATCCTCTATTTTTCTTCTTGATTATAAAATATGGGTTAAATGCATTTATAGATGATATCATCCTTAAAAGGATAAGATTCAAAGCCTAAATTCACAAATTGCATAGTGCAAACAGATTAGCATTTTTTATCATTCTAACATAGCTTATAAAGATTCATTCCAGGTTTTAAAGTATTCAAAATCGTGTATTTGAATTAAAAGAAAGAATTAAATTTCAAATAAAAAATAAATTTTAATTCAGGCTCAAATATGATTGAGTTATTGGGGGAAAGAGATATAAAATGAGAAGAGCTGAAGAAGGTGACTGGAGGAGTCCTGATGATATATTGGTAGTGGGATTTAAATATGAATCCAAGGGTTCTCATGAAATATAATATAATAACACACATATATATATCTGAGCTGATCATGAAGAGCTTAATCAAAAGTGAAAATCATTGGCAAAACTCATTAAAAAAAAAGCATAGCATTTAATCAGCAGATGCAAAAATAGAAGTATCGAAGGTGAAGAATAGGAAGTTGGTGAGAAGTCCCGCATAAATTTAAAGCCGGATATAGTGAGAACCTCCATGGCCAAATTCAAATTAAAGTAATCAAACTATAGGAGAAAATACAGTTACTAAATCTGGAAGGATTTTTATTAATCTCATTTATTGCAATTGACGATCAACTATTCGTAATCATCCCATTATGAGAGAAAATTGAAATAAATTTATAGATTTTTTATATTTGCATATAAATTATCCCAGATAAAACTTTGAAAAATTCAATATAGCATAGAATTTAATAGAAAATATAATTAATTTATTTATTAAATAAAAATGGAATAAATCGGATTGTGCCAAATTTGAATAATTATTAGACCATTCGACTCTTCATGAAATTCAAAGAACTTTTCATACTTGCAGCTTTAGTGGAGGAGTACTAAGTCAAGAGTTGTAAACGACAAATTTTTATCAACTTGAAATTTGGAGTTTCTTACTTTACGCACATCATATCTTGCTGCTGAGAGGTACTGAGGCAATGATTCAAGAAGAAAATCATATTATTTTTTATATGCTATAGGACAAGCTGTAGATCAAGGGGTGAATCTGCAATTTCAACTGCCACCATTTTGCAACTCTCCATTTATTATTTTAACCAATCACCGATTTCAATTAAAATTCCTAATATACTAATTAAGTCAGTTCGAGGTCATCTGACCCTAAATAAAATCTATATTTTAAGCTATTTTTCGCTATTGTAAAATAAACTTAAAGAGAAATTTTGAAATAGTTCAAAATTTTTTCGAAACACAACATGCTTCAGCTATAAACCCAAAGAAATATAGCTAAAAACTGCAGGGATTGGCCCCTTAAGCATGAATTAAATTTTTATTATAATAAAATTTTGCATTATTTCAAAATTTCTCTTTAAGTTTATTTTACAATAACGAAAAATAGCTCAAAATATAGATTTCATTTAAGCTCAGCTGACTTCGAACTTACTGCTTTAGTAATAATAATTGAAGCCTTAGATGTTCGAACATGCCTCTATAGCTGGAAGAATCAGATTGGGAGCGAAAATACCCTATAAAATATTTTTTTACTTCCCATTATTAATTATAGAATTTTACTGTCGAAGATACGGCCTCCCCCCCTATAAATTTTATTTAAAAATTCACAATAAAAATAATCAATTGAGTGACGTTTTTATATAATCATTATTTACTCAAATTTTCATTTATCAAGTGTTTTTTAAATAAATCTTTTATGCATTTTCATTAAATGTATTAAATGTTTTATATTCAATCTAAAAATATAATTGAATGGGAAATCATTGAAGAAAGGATAGTAGTACGTTTTTTCCTTAAATGAAAAATCTTTGTTAAAATATATAGCGATTTCATGCACTTAGTCCCATTTTTAATTTTCTATCCCATTAGTTTCAAAATACTTTCGAGATCTTTGAAATGATATGATTTGTTTTATAATAACTTTTCATTATTGACAAGAATTTAAGTTAATTACATTAAACTTATTTTACTTATGAATTCCTTAAAAATTTTCAAAACCAATCCTAATTTAAAGTTATCTTTGAAGAATAAAAATATCTTATTTATAATGAAAAGTAACTAAAATGTAAGAATGAATACCGAGATATATAAGATTAATAGTGATAGCTCAGATAAAATATTTATAGAATTGAAATTACTATAGCCTTTAGTTTTAAATACCAGAAATTTAAATTAAAGGGTAGACTTCTCATTACCAATACATAATTATTGAGATAAAATTTTTCTTCTGTAATTCAACAATAATCAAAAATTAACAGCTTTAAGATCAAAATTTTTTATTTTTAATTGTAATAAGTTAATTAATTTTTTGTAGTGCTCCTTCCATATTAACCCGTTTACGTCTGTCATAAACCAACATTTAATCTACTAAATCCTATAATAGCTCGAATTTCTCTCCCAAATAAGGTTTCTCGCCTTTGGCAACTGCTATTGGAATCGTGTCACCCTTGTATGTTAAGCTTCCAGTGCAAATTTTGTAAATAAGAACTCCAAGGGACCAAACATCAGTTGATTTTTTAAGCTTTTTCACATTAGCAAGAGCCTCTGGAGACATATAGGCAATAGTTCCCACCATTTATTAAGGAGAATTCATCCCCAAATTGCCAATCATTTATGAACATCCAAAGTCAGTCACTTTTAATTCTTCATTACCTGCCACTAAAACATTACTGCATAGAAAAAAGTAACTTAGGAATTAAGGTATTAGGGAATTAGTAACCAATAAAGGCATAGATAAAACACGAGCATAGCAGGTGTAACTGCGCCCAATAAACACGCGTCAGCCCATGAGGTCAATTTAATCAGTGTTGACGAATAACTTTCATATTGGGACAAGAGAGGATCTCCTGTGATACTTGACTTATGGCTACCCCCGAAGCTCTCATTCTGAGTACATCTCAATCTGCCTGCATCACTAGGGCGCAAAAACCTCGAATCCAGCTTTGGTTAGAAATGGCATAGGAAAAAATAACGCACAGGCTTACAGGCTTACCATAGACTGGTATGACTCAAAAAATAGTTAGTAAAATAATCCAAAAAAGATTAGTAGACAAAAATTTAAATAAACAGTGTTTTTACTAACTTCATTTAAAAAATAATTAGTTATTAAAGTTTTTTTATCCATTACCCTCCTCTGGGCCCTACTCATTAATTTTTAATTTAATAATTTCCAGGAGCACTGCAAACTAGATTAATAAATTAGCTTCGATTTTTTTATAGATATATTTTTAGATATTATGTCAAAATAAAATTTTAAAAAAATATTTCAGGAGCGATATAATATGGAGCTCCTAACAAATATAACAATTAAGATAATTATTCAGATAACATGGAGTAAAGCAAAATTTTTGTAAAAAATATGAATTCTAAGTTGCTTTCTTTTAAAATTAAAGTATTGAAAATGAAAGAAAGGATTGAAGTTGATAAAAATGTTATCACAATAGTTCAGAGACACCTAAATACATTTTGTAATCATGAATGTAAGTAAACTTTTTTTTGTCAAGAACTCGTTAAAAACAATTTATACAAGTTTAGCACTCATTTTCTCATTGATTCTTAAGATAATTTAAACAGCTAACAAGGTACTGATCAAATATAATTCAAGATGGAAATCAAGTTCACATCGAAGACACTAAGTCAAATCGAGAAGAATTTTAGACTGCTTCAAAGATCTATGAGAAAAAAGTGTATCAAAGTGAAAGGTAACAATTTGATATTTTAATGACATAATATGCAAGCAAAATACAATATTGGTTGGAGGGATATGCAAATATTTCAAGCTCTAAAATATATGAAAAGTGTTCAAGGAGGATGTTTTCTGAGTATAAATTTAAGTTTTGTCTTAGCAAATTCTTGTCTAGTGGAACTTATTTTAAATTACTTGCATTTAGATAATATCAATTGTCTAAAAATTCGTAATGTGATTTAAGTAAATATAACACAGATGATTTTAATTTAAAATTTTGCTAATCAATATATTATTCGTAATAAGACTCGCAGTTACATATCTAATAGGTGATTTACTTAATGTACCTATTTATTATTTATCAATTCCTATAAAGCTAATAACTACATACTTAATATAATTTTTACAATTTCAAAAATCAAACGAAAAATGCATAATAATGAAATTATAACATTAAAAATAGGGTTTTGGTTCAACAGAGTGCGTGCCTTTTAATATTTATATCAAAATAAAGTATAAGGAACTTATGATGCTCATTGTTTTATTATATTATTGGGCTTTAATTCTTAATGATGCTTTAAATAGCTTTCTATTTCAAGTATCAGCTCTATCATATGAGTAACAGTAATAGACAAGGCCCACAATTTTGTCTCAAAATTTCTTATCCTAAGTTTAGCTCTACTCTCTATAGCAAGATATTTTAAAAAATCTACATTTTTTCGCATTCTAATATCAAACTTACATATAGATTATTCTCTTTTATCCTTTATTTATATTTATCTTGAATAATTGACTAGATTCCTTAGAGTTATTCAAATTTGAAAAAAGGATTAATTGTATTAGTGACCTTCGATTTTTTAAATTTTATATTAAATATTTTTGGTTTTTAAAATTATTCTTAATTTTGATTTTATTTGTTTAGTTAATTTTTTTTACTTATATCAGGTTTTATATCTTAATGAACTACTCCAGCGTAGTGAATAGTAATTAGGTTTAAAATTATTGCTATTGAAAATAATTAAGATAAAATATATATTCATTTATTACTTGAAAGCCTGATTTTTATAATTACTTTTTAAAATTAGTATTTATTTTAAATAATTTTATTTAGATTAAAAGAAACCATTATATATTTGTGTGAAAGAATTGATCTAAAAATCCTTAGATTTCTCAAGATATTTATTGAGACTGAAATTTATTTTTCATTATAAAGTGCAAAAATAATTGTTAGATGCTATTAAAATACTAAGCGAATCAGGTGCAAGTTGTGAAGATGGAGCTCCTTTTTATATGTGGTGGCTCCATTAAATTAATACTAATTATACTTAAAACTTAATTAGTAGCAATACTAAAGTTGCTGCAACTTAATTAGTAGCAGTTCAATCGCGTTGCAATGAAATTAGTAGCAGCTATTTTTAAGCCTTTCGTGACGTCGACATTACTAACATGGTTGCCAACGGAATTAGTAGCAACTACTAACTGCGTTTTGAACTTAATTCGTAGCAAAATCAAGCAGAATAAGAGATAAATAGGGAGCTATCTAATAATAAATAAGAAAGATGAAGAACATCAATAACTGACATCTTTTGCACTCTGATGTTCTCGTGAGTGCTCTGCACCAAGGCAACAGCATACATAATAATAAGTGGGGGCTCTTCATAATTTAAAATTTGAATTTAAGATGGCAACCAACCTAGCTAAGAGACAAGTACAACCTTAGAAAAACAAGCTAAACTAATGTTCGGAACAGCAACCAAACAAGATGCTGTGTGCACTAAGTGCAAGGGAGACCCTCTCTGAACTTGAGCTCGAGCAAAGATCTCTGTGCTTTAAATTGTAAAGCCAAGAGTTGAGAAGTCGGTGGGCGTTTAAACTATCGCACCTGATGCTCCTCTTGTTGCTGCTCAAAAGATCACTCAAAACCCCAAAACCCCATAATATGATAAGAAAGTGAAAATAAGTTGTGTATAATTAATTTCTTTATTAAAAACTTTTTAATCATGCTAAATTTTAACCCTAAACAGGCAACCCTAAAGTCTTCTAGAAGGTGACCTTGACGTCTGTCTCAAAATTCTCTGAATTTTTATAACTTTAATGCTTCCTCTAATCTCAGTTTAACTGAGTGTTAGGTTTCATAGGTTTTTGATTATTACTTTGTTTATTTAACTTTTTCCAAGGTTCTGATACCTTGTCTATTTTACAATGTCTTGTTGCGAATTATATTGCATAACTTCACTTTCACACTAGTAGTATTCCTCTGGTTTCATATCGCATTCAAGTATGATTGCAACTATAGACCAAATGTACCACTGCAATTAGTAAATTTTTTGGGTAAATAAAAGTTAAATACATTTTCTTTGAGAACTAATTATTATTTGTCACCCCTTTAATGACTGAATGAACTGATCAGTGATTTTCACTCATAAAAATCGTCTAAAATCTTTTTCACCAATCACTTGTTTTAGATGGTGCAATGATCTGATTTCATCTTTAGTTTATGTTGATTGGTGGAGTGCCTCGATCAGTATCTTAGTATTCCTTCTCTTGTAAACTACTTCAAGTAGTTTTTCTACATCTATGAGTTGCTGCATTGAAAGTTGCTTCATTCCTTGAATGATTTAACTTTTCGATTAGTTGCTGACTGCAATATAAACTGACTATAGTATCCCTCTTGTCCTTGAGCTTCTTCCTCTCATCTATTGATACTGACTTTCTGAATTAACATTGCATGAGATAATTACTTTCGAGTCTTATCTGAATCGGGTGTTGTAGCCACAGCATTCCTCAGGACTCAGCATCAAAACACCACTGTGCCACTAGGAGATTTCGTCCAAGCTTTCGACAGATATTCCCCTCTTAAAATTTGTCACTCCTATCTGCTTAACTATTTTCTCATACTTGTCATGAGTGTCCCTATCACTGAAGATAATTAGTGGAATGTGCTTCGCAAATTTCTCTATCAACTGAATGGTGTGATCTGCTCTCTCCGATTATTTCCTAAATATTTCTATGTCTCCTCCAAGATCTTGCTAGATTCCAGACACATACTCGACTTCACTCTGGAACGAAAGAATTTTAGTTTGTCCAAGAGTTTTCTAAATAATCCTTTGAATCCCAGGATCGCAAGTCGCGCTGAACAAGTAACACTAAGTCAATGTCATGTCCCATATTCCAAAAATCTTTCCTTAGACAACTTTAAATGGATGTGCTGAAATTATTTAGTCGTACTCATCTACTATAGTTATCTCGTGAGTATTCTTTTATCCATAAAAGTTTTCTATCGTTTCGATGCTCAAATTTATTCCTAGAGGAAGGAGCTATCTCTATGCCTAAGTTTTCAAGATATCATTCAACACTAGAATGAGAACTTTTTTGCCTCTTTATTTCCAGTACTCAGCTATTAAGCTAATTATCCAAGTCTTTCCAGATGCAGTGGGAAGATGACATTGAATAATGCTACTAGAACAACTTAGAGCTATCCCAGCAATCGTAGCCTGAAATTCATTATGTTTGTACTCATCACAAACATTCTCCACCTTTTCTGAAATTTGCATCATCTCTTCAAGGGATACTTCTCTCTTTTAATTGAAGTCTTTTATTGCATCTTCAAATATTTGTTAGTTGTTGTCCACATTCCTTTATTGCTCCAAAGTCTTGGTAGAGGATTAAGATGTGCGCTTATTTATTTCTCTCATCCAATTTTATTCATCGAGCTCTAGAATGTTGACTATGTCTTGCTTTTGAAACTCTTTGATTGATTAGAGAATAAGGAGGCATCTCTATAACGGAAGTCTGATTTTATCTTTCTTGTTGATAAGAGTAAAGAGAATATCTCTGCATCTGAAAAGATCAAGCAGCTCATCAAATATGATGAAGGGATCAGAAAGTATTTATACTTTCGATAGAAATTCTATTAGAACTTGCTTTGATCGTGAGCAGCAGCACTACAACTTTTTAATAAACCCTGGCCAAAAAAAGTTTTTAGGGTTTACTGATATGATTTGAGATTCGACTTGAGTGAATCCTAGATTGTTCATATTTAACTCGATTTGAGTTTAGTGCTTATCTAGCTAAGGATTGTCCCTCAGAAGTAAAGGAAATTAGTCTATGAGCAATCCTATAAAATGTGAGCTGTATAAAATGTCATTGTCTAGGAGGTATCGGTTGAGCGAAAGAATCATTTATCTTAAAACTTCTTTTTATGACTCTTGAGTCTTGTCTAAAATGTTTGAGGCATTCAGGAATGGATAGAGTGTGAAAAATAATGTCTATCCTTCGAGACATAAGTTAGGAATGGTTTTTGACATTCTAAAATGTATGTTGAGGATCTAAGTTAAGTTAAGTTTTTTGAGTCCTTCACCTAGTAGATCCAATTCTCTTTATTTAAATAGCTTTTCAAGTTTATCTTACTCCAAACTAATTTGATAGTCTTAGCAAAGGGTCATCAGTTTAGGATTGTCCACAAATTTTTCAATGAGTGATTTATGGACTTAGAGCTTGATTCCTATCTCTAACTCATTATAGTTTTGAAGTATGAACTTAGACACCAATGCGAGTTGATACTGAGACTCTTAATTTTAAGGAGCAATCAACTCTGGTGATTACTTCTCTTAATGCATCAATTTATCAGCATCAGTTTTGTCCTCCTTGTAAAAGTGCGAGAGATAATTCAAGAGTTCATCTTGCTATTCCTTCAAAGATCCAACAGAAGCACATTTTCTTTGAATCTTTTATCTCTTGACTCGAATCAATTCTCGTATTTCTTCAGACTCATATTCTGAGAGTGGATGTGATTTGAGTAGTTTATGGTTTTGAATATCCTTCATTGTAAGTTTGAATCCCTTAGTTATTTTTTCAAGGATATCTATCGCTTCCTAGTTGGATGATAATCCAGAAAACTCTCTCGCCTCTATAGAGTTGTTAATCACATGTAAATACTTACTTCTCTTTCCTAAACTTTGTTGCTTGGATTACTTGATGGTACCACCTTTGCTAGTTTTAATCACTCTTGTGAAATCTTCATCCTCATAGCTTGACTCATCACCACACCGAGAGTCATCGCTGTCATAGTCGTCCTGTTCCTCTTTCATTTATACTAAATACAATTATTGTAGAAATCAGAATGAAGTGTAAAATTGAAATTATAAATTAAATCTTCAATTTAATTTGGGGAAAATTTTTTTTACCAATTTAATTTACACCTACCGCACAACCTTGAAAATTTTTAAAACATACTTGTATATTTATTTGCCCCTGATCTGAAAAATACACATTTAATGGCTTTAAAAATACTATAATATTGATTTTTTTAATTTTTTTTCCCCAAAATATTTAAAATAAATAAGAGCGATTTCAGAAATAATCAAAATTTTTATAATTTT
>JAJKFJ010021761.1:0-18836 GCA_027382625.1 Tetmemena sp. SeJ-2015 | reverse complement strand
TTTATTAGGAGGTTACATTTATGAATAATTGGCACCTGCCACATTAAAGCGCAGTTAACTCCATCGAGAGAGCAGATAGAGGGTCATCGCACAGGATAAAGTCCTATTATTTTTTAATTCTCTATCGTTGAGCCCTAGATCGCTCCAAACGCGCATTTTTTCAACTGCCAGGAGATTCAAGGCCTACAAAAGGAATCCCAATGCAGAAACTTTAACTATAGGCAGAAATCATAAATTTAAAAAAAATCGCTAAATCTATAATATAACTAATAATAATATAGGTCAAATACGAATATTTGATTGCTGGTTATAAAATGCACAAATACAACTGTAGTTAATTACAAGCCAGAGTTTAATTAATTCAGTACAATAATTAAATTCAAAACTTAATGGCACACAAAAGAGCACAACTCTCAACATCGCAACCATACTAAGAGATGCATTCCCAACTACTTAAATTCAGAGCCTTGAAATCTGATTCCCTAAAAATGATTCCATTCGATAAAGGGGAGGTAAAGATAAAATTGCTGAATTTGAAGAAACTTTTATTTATATGCAAAAATACAACTCATACACCTTGCTCTTGCCAAATAGTCCTTGTTCAAAGTGCTTTATTAGTCTTTCTATCTGCATACTTTTCTTAAGTTTCTTCATTTCTCATCTAGTTTCTCTCTCAAGAATCATTCTACTCAGTCGCATCTTTCAGAGATATCATAACCTGAGCTTCTTAGAATGTTGCTTCTTCTCGCTTTAGCATTTTGATGTCAATTTTTGCTTGAATCTCTGGAGAAAAAACGAAATCCACTCGATTCTTGCTCTAAAATGACATTTTGCAGTCATCTCTGTAGGTGAGCTCTCTCCATTAATAAGAGACGTAATATTCTTTAATTAAAAAGTCTTAATTAATAAATCACTCTAAGCTCGTTAATGAATTAAGAATCTGCAAGCAATAATTAAGAATAGTGTTATTGTAATTAAGATTGAGTGAAGTAATACTCTCTAAAAGTGAAATCAATTAAGACATTAATTAAGAATGACTTCCTCAAAACTAATTAACTTTAAGAATTCTTAATTAATTTAATGCTTAAATAAATAAGTGTAATTCAGTTTTTTATTTTATTAATCATTTCAGCATTTAACAATGGAAGACAAGAATAGAGCTCACGAACAAAGACCACAGATTTGAAGAGGAGGTAAACTACAGAATTCGCGAATATCTTAAGACATCATTGAGAGATGAGCATATCAAAAGACTGCGAGTAGCTTGACTGACCTAGCAGTAGTGAGCAGCTACACTATCTCAAGCGACTCAAGCAATGGTGATGAAAATATATGCACAAATGGGAGAGTAAATAAAAAGAGGATCAGTGTAATCTCAAATTTATGCTACTATAGAAGAGCCAAAACACCTCGCAGGTTTAGCTTTGAGCAAGCCTTATAAGTCATGTATTTATAGCAAAAGTTTATATCTGCTTCAATTCCTAAAATTTTTCTTTATTACTATATAATGCGCACATTTCAGCCAATAGGATAAGCGTATTAATAATCCTAAAGATGCTATGCAATTAAATAAGCCCTAAATCTCAAACAACTAATTCCTTCCTAATGCAGTTACATATATTCGCACTTATCTGAAAGCAAACTTTTTCAAAAAACATAGTTTGGAAAGGATTAAGACTTGTAATTAAGATTCTTGCTCTTTTTCGTCGTTGTATTTGTACATTTTATAACCAGCAATCAACTATTCGTATTTGACCTTTAATAATTAAGGGAATTAAAGGGCCCCCGGCATAAATAAGATAGGTCGTGACGTCAATGATATTTCTGTGACGCACACAAACCTACCTGCCGAATAGGGATATTAAACACGTGGCACCCCCGCCACCTCAAATTCTGTGCAGAAGCCCCCAGCTTCTGCATACCATCAAAAAAAAACTAAAATTAGAAAAAAATCCGGTAGCTTCGGACCGGGAGCAAGTCGCTGCTCCGTAGCGTCTGGCTTCGCTGTCCAACTGCATGACTGAGTGTTTGCCCATAGATCACATCCCTCCACGCCTACCAGGATTAGAGGGGCGTGTGGGAATCACTCACCTTTGATTATCTCTCCAGTGAGCAGCTCAACTGCCTTCCTTAGGGCTTCGGCTGCCATTATCCCTTGCCTCTTTTAAGCACTCACCCACCAGCCAATGGATTACCAAACCAGAAAGCCTTCAGGGAAAGGGCGACCGGTGACTAGTGCCGGTCGAGTGCGTCATGAATTTTAACTTTCTAATTTAATAATTGTGAAATAACTAAATTTTAGTATTTACCTAACCTCTATTAAAACTATGTTGTTGTCTCTTACTGTTCTATTGATAGCTATAAGTAATGTTAATCTAACAAGGATAAAAGTGCTGTCACTCTTTGTCGGCATTCCTAATCACCATGTCTTCTCTTTGGGCTTGTAGTGCGAAAAATTCAAATATGAAGATGTTTACCATTAAACTCAATATATAAATTCATTACGTCTATCCATGATGGTCTCGATGATGAAATGGAGCCAGAAGATAGCCAAAATTTCAATAAATTAAAAATTTTTAGCAAAACTTTTGCACTTAATAAATGCGAAAAATGACTAGCAAGAAATGATGAGCTTTGCAGGAAACAAGAGAGTTGGCCACAAGCTTCAAAAGAATTCTAATAGCTCCAAAATGTAGTTTTTATTGTAGGCAGATTTCGCTACTCTGCTAATCTCAGCATACTTTATAGCCATGTTCATTTTCTCTCTTCAGTACATTAACAATATTCAGATAAAATCCCTCACTTCAAGCAAAGTCATACTTCACTTTCGTTCAAAACTTTCTCAGAGATATCATTTATAATACAGACAAGCCTATTCTCCAACACAGCTCTTTGAGGAAGCCAGATATTATATAAAGCAACTATCTCCCTTATTCTCTTTATTTCCATATTATCAATTTTTAATTGAAATAATTCTCAAAGATCACTCCGATAAGAGAGATGTTCTCTTAAAATATTGCAAACACTTTATTCTATTCCAAATATCGAGAATAAAAATTTTTAAATCTCTAGTAAAAATAAAGATGTTAGAAGAAATGTATTAGAACAAAATCTGCGAGAATCCTCAAAACATTTAGTTAAGTTTTATTCAGTTAGACTTTGTGACTTTTCAAGATAAAACTGCAGCTCATGGACTTTAAACTATTCTCATCCGCTACTTTGAAATTATCAAGGCAATATATAAGTCCTATGTATCATATTAGGAGAAAGGCCTATCTACAGCTCCTCTATTAAACTTCAATTGCTTCCTTGAGATTTATATAATTCAGTTACCGACATTTACAAAATGCACTTTTCAATTTTTACCATTTCACTTCCGTTTCATAATGATTCTTTCTGGCATTTCGAGTCTATCTCGTTTGATTCATTGAACAAAGAGTTCAAGAGCAAATTTGAAACAAGAATACCCACTTTCTTTGTTTTAGTAATTCGACTATTTAATAAATTGCACTCCTTTCGCTAAAAAGTTTAATAATTATAAAGATTTGTTAGATAGCTATTAATTTATTTAGAAATGGAGAGCAGAGCTTATTCTCAAAATTATTCCTATTGAAGTTTTACTCAAAATTCCCACAATAAAAAAATTCATTTTAAAAAAAGAGTAATATTTATTATAGCAATTAGAAAATTCCTTCATAGTCAGAGTTTTCTCGAATATATCACAAAAACTCAGGAGGAAACCAACATTCATCAAGTGGAGATTTAGCACATCGTACCTCTAAAAAGGTTTGAAACAAGTTTGGCAAAGGATTTAAACCAGAAATTAAAGTCTGCTTTTTATCTTTAACTCCTTAAGTTTCATTGTTTAAACATCTGCTAAAATGCCTGTCTTTAAACTATAATCTTTAATAGAGGACCCTTTTAATTTTATTTAATTTAAATCTTTAAGAGAGCCTATTATATTAAAATCACTTTGTTTATTTATAATTCTTACAAATAATACTTTCTTTGGGGGGGCCTTTTCTCGTCATCAACTTTTTTTTTCAGGAAAATATGAAAAAAAATAATATAGCCTAAAATCAGTCAAAAACACCAATTTTTTAGTACAAATCCAAATTAAGAGCGTCTTTGCAAGCTATATTCTTTATTTTAGTAATTAAAAAAGATCTTTTAAAGATTATAGGAAGGATATGATTGCATGATCGGTTATTAGAGTTCTCAAATTTTAATACATCTTTCCATTGTCTGCAACAGTAAAATATTTGATTAATTATAAAAACATTCTCATAAATTAAATTAAAACGAAATGGAAGAGTGGAAGAAGTGGTTGACAAAATCAATGAGTCTAGCCTAAAATTCCATCTACTTCTGATTACTATAAAATACAAGTAAACCTTTTTTATATGATAATATTTCTGAGCATTATATTTATGTTTAGCTCTTATTTTCCTTGTTTAAACGTGCTATTTATGTAGAAATAAGAGGATTAAATAGAGGATAAGGGGCACGAAAGTTCTTCTCGAGAATTCAATCATACATTTTCCTTTGCGAAAGTGATAGCATAAAATGAGACTACTCGTTAAGGATTACTAGCTAAAATGGTAAGTCTTCAAGCCTCTCTATAATCTTTTAAAAAGTACTATTTAGTTGAAGGAGAATATCGAATAAAGAAGCAGGCTCGAGAGGATAATAAGCAATTCGGCCCTAAAAATAAAATTATCGAATTTGATAAGACATCATTTAGAAGATATAAGAAAATAAGAGTCAGCGTGACCACTATATAAATATCAAAGAGTATTTAAATGTTTTTTGCTGTCATCTATTCTTATCCTTCCTATATTATTTTTGTGAGAAAAATTAAATTGCAAAAGAATTGTTATAAATAAAAAATAGGATGAAAATTATAAGCTTAAGATAAATATTTCAGTAGATCGTAGTTATCTGAACTTTTACTCTTATAATCTTCTTTATACTTAAAGGACCCAATAAAGCATAGACTATTCTAAAATTCTTATATAAATATAAATCCTTTTATTACAGCTATTTCTCCAAGTATCCCATAGTATTCATTCAAAATACATATAGTCCAATAAATTCCCCTGAAAGATAAAATATTGAGATTTTTTTTACAATTAAAGCTAATTTTTCTAAAATAAAGAATCTGATCAGGATAGAGCCTGAATTTGAATATGGACGAAATAATTTGTGTTTATGGCTGATTTTAGGCTTGATAGTGATTTTTAATATTTTCATAATCAAAGTAGATGACGAGTAAAGGCCCTCTCCCTTTCTTTCTATAAATTTAGTGACCAAAATACCATCGCACTCCTCTTGGAGAGTCTTTAGCTTTTGCTCAGGCTTTCTCGCTACTGTTTGATCTCATATGCGCGTCGTTGTCAATCCTAGTCTCATTGTTTCATTTTCAAAGCTCGTTTTGTTTGTTGGACAGTACTTTGTGACTTAGCGTCATTCTCCTCTGATGGTTCAGAATCTTCCTCTTCTTTCTTCTTCACTGATGTTGAAAATGGCATACAACCTATTCTAAATTTATAACTTTCACTAATTTCGTTTTAAACAAATGCTCTTAACTTAGATTAAGCTTGTTTGCTATTTGGATCAGCACAGCTACCAGGGATATTTTTACCATCAGGACTTGAACCTGCACGACCACTACTCTACCCATCGAAGAAGTACTCATGCTTAACTATCAACAACTTTTTGTTTAAAATAAATAATTAACTTGTTTTTGTTTCTTGTTTAGATCTTTATCTTATTCATTCTGCTTCTACTCTAGCTCCTCCTATTCTTTCTCCTCAACATCGCTTACATCAGATGGTTTGAGGTTTGCAAGTCCGTTGTTGTTGAGTTTCTGCTCTTTCCCCGCACTTTGCCTGCTGCATTTACAAGTATCTGGCAGTTTTTCATGTATAATTGCATTTTATACTGAAATGCCACTCAAGAATGAGGACTTAGTTGTTGGAGCCGCTTTACAAACCTGAGTTTTTAAATGGGTTCAACAGCTCTGGGAGTAATTAGGGTTTGGGAACAGCGTAGCTGGCAGATGTTGCACTTGCTCTATAGTAGCAAGAACAGCTTCCCTTGTCACTCATTCACTTGAGAATGTTCTTCTACTTGGTTTTTACGCTAATGGTCTAATTCAGCATAGATTTCTGATTAGTAATCTGGTCCTCTTGCACTTTACAAACCCACTTTGAGAGTTCCTCACTTCTATTAGCTTCTCGATCTCAGAGTCCTGCTTGAGTATGACTCCAGTCCTTCTTCCTCTACTTCTCAATCTGCTTGCACCCCTCTTCTAGAAGGTTATTTTATTTATGATACTAGTTGTTTTTTTTAGCTTCTGAACCTCTCCTTTGTTATTAATTCTGAGTTGGTGCAGCTTGTGCTTCAGGTAATCATTTTCCTGAAGAGTGCCGTGGTAAAGCTGAGGCTCCATGTTGTTCTTGGTTGAACTTCTAAAATCCACCTCGACTATAGTCCTGTTTGAGTTATGTTTGGGAGAGACTGGACTTGTTTTTGTTCTTCTGCATGGCGAGGGTCTTAGAGTGGTTGGCTTAAATGTAATAGCAGGAGGTGTTGAAAGCTTGCTCATTGGCTCTTTACTTAAAGGAAAGATTACGCTTTATTAAGGAGCTGATATGAGGGTTCTTGGTTTAGTAGTTGATGTTATTGGCTCTTTTTGCTCTTCTTTGGTCTCTGGTGTAACTCTACACATAAAATTAAATTGTTGAGATTACATAGGATATATCGTTATTCTTAATCAGTACGATATATAATTTACATTCCTAATAATTTACTTTACTTTAAATTGTTGAGAGCGTTGGTGTTGTTGGGTATAGACTGGAATTGATTTCTAAACCAGTGTAGTGAAGCTTTTGCTAGTAGACTGTCACGTGAAAGTTTTATTTTTCTGTTTGCTGACTGTACTTTGTCTGACTCTCTAAATTAAAGAGTAAACTGATAAATAAGATTTAGTAAACATTTTTATTCAAGATCTGCATCTTTCTTTAATTCAATCTGATTTTGTTGTTCTGCTTGGCTGCTCTATCTAATGCATTTGAAAAATGAGAAGCATTTTGGGCAAAGTGAGTCTGATTCAAATCTTTTGAGAAAGTTCGATTGTGTAACTTGTATTGATTGCGGGAATCTGCTTTTAATAATAAATAATTATAATGATAATTTGGTGCTGTCCTGATTGAACTAATTAATTTATGTTTTGTATGTTTTAAGGCACATGAAACATGGACTAAGGGCCTGCCTTATTGTAGTAGGTTTGAATTATGGACTGAATTACTGAGAAACTGTTGTTTATCTCTTGAGGGAGAGATCTTTACTTCTGTAGAGTGTTCATATTAGAGTCTCTAGATAAATTAATAAGAGATTATTAATGAAGAAAGTTTTTGGTGTTTGAAATATATATGAGAGCGGACTTATTGGGTGGGTTCCTTTCATCCTTACACTGTAGATCTTCTCATTTGATAAATAATTATTTAATATAGAGCAAAACGACTGGCGAATGGATAGACTTGATATCTTACTGACGGATATTGATGGAGGCATTTATCCTATTCTGACTCAGATCGTTATGATATTTCAGCTGCTGCTTTTGCAGTTACTGAATTTGATGTCTCTTCTCCAAATGCTGTTGCTCTATCTGTACTTATCTATTCCTCCTGCTCTCCTCCCTCATATCCTCATACTGCTTCTTGGTATTTTGCTTGAGAACTTGAGAGTGCTATTACAGGTCGATCTGAATCTGCTTCTTGAAGTCAAATCTCTCCTTTAGAGTCATTAGCTTTTCATCAGTGACTTTCTCCGATATGGATTGAATAGTCTTTGAATTGTAATATTTTAGAGTATTTGTCTAGGTGTGTTCTTTGTTCTTGTACTTTTTCTCCTTCTACTCTGCTTCTTCTTGGTAGAATAAAGCATTCCTTAGAGGTCAAAATTATAGCCTCCCTCTCCTAGATTGCTTAATCTGCTTTTTGAAGTGTTATAGTGAGATAATAGTTGATAAATCTCTTCTGTAGAGGGCTCGGCTATTTTTGAAGAGCTTGATTATGAGGCAGATTGCTAATCCATCTAGCTCATGATTTTATTATTCTCATCTAATAAGTCCTGCTCTCTTTGCAGCATATTGAGGTAGCCCTCTGACAGGTCTAAAAGCTTTAATACAATCTCTTCTGAGATCAAGTTCTTGTCCCCGTACATCTGAGTTGATTTAGGTTGACTGTGGGATTATTCTGCATGAAGTCTCTTACCTTGGCCTCTTGCAGATTGTCCTACATTCTACTTAAGAGATGAATGCCTTTTCGTAGCGTTAAAGCTATGCCTCAGCAGTTTCTGCATCGACCTCCGCATGTCTAAGGCCAGTGAGAGTGACTTGATCTTCTTTTGGTTATTCTGAGTCTTTAATGAGATCTGCAGGATTTCGTTTAACTTTTCGTGAACCATGAGGTCCTTGATCATGATGTTGTAGCACTTGTTGAAGTAGGTGGGGTATATGATTTCCTTATACAGTTACTCTCATTCTCTCTTGCTTATCATTCGTTGAATAATATGGCAATTGCTCTCTCTTTAATAGTCGCCTTGTTAATAGAGTTAAACTTTAGTCAAATTAAATGAATAAAAACGAAATGAGACATAGACTCTAAGCATAAGAGACTAAACAATGAAACAAGATGGCTAATATGAATAACACTTGATAGGATTTATCCTTTTTGAGGTTTACTTAAAATTTTAAAATGGTGTTGACTGATTAAAGTATATGAAATAATCATCCGCTCCAAGGAAAACTTACCAGTGAAATTAGGCAAGTCAAAAGCGTCAGAATCATGAGCGCAGTCAGTTCCCAGCTACTTTGTGGCATATTCAAAGCGAGCAGCATAGCAACCGAATTTAAGACTTCTTCTATAACGGCTAGAACGTCAGCTTACTGTAAATCAATCAAATTAGATAAGTTGAAATTATAAATTCTTATAAACTCTTGATCGAATCCATTTGGCTGAGATCATTCTGAGTCTTAAAAACTTCGTGCAGCCAGCGACCAAAGGAAAATGAGTATCAAGTTACTAATTGAATTATATTTTTATGAAAAACTTATTGCTCACTTAGTTGAGTGAGAAATGGGACAATGCACAAGAAAACTTAACCAAGCGGTGCTTGAGAAATTGACTTAGTCAGAGGTTGTGTCTTGCTTGTACTGGCTTTACTCAGAGCCTGCAGACAAGATAGCTGACAGCTTTCAACTGATTGAGCAAGCAATCAAATAAGTTCCATACTAAAATATGAGTTCATCCTCTTTGGCCTCATAAAGAAGATCAACTGCATCGAAAGAAGTATGGAACTGAATTAATAGTCAGATCAAGATGAATTTATCTCACAAGAGCTGTTTGAAGCTGTAGAAGTGACATTAAAATGTCTAAAATGGATCAACGGCTGATTGAGAACACTTTGAATGTGCTCATGTCGGTTGTTCCCAACGGACCTTCAAGAGCTTTCGGGGGTCTAAAATACCCTCAGATCTTAGTCCAAAACTTTTCAACTTCAAAATTAACACTACTACGCAGCCTATCAAGACCAAGACAACTTTAAATAATATCTAGTTTCTCTTCTTTTGCCAAACTTGGATGAAAGAAAGAGTTCTCAAAGGGCGTTAGTTTGTGCAATTTGTAATCTTTTAAGTGAGTTACCTGCGTTCTAAGCTGGATTTGCTGCTCACTAAGATTCTGCAATTGTCTGACTTAGAACTCTTCAGGGGGATATATTCTTTTGCTACCTTAAAATCTGAGTGATTCCTAGCAGAGAGATGCCTTGATAAGAGTCATGATAGACTTCAAGTTTAAGCTAGACATGTACTCTCAGAATTATCTGATCAATAACAATAATACTGCAAGCCCTGAGAATTCTATACATAATTAGAAGGAGGTAGTCGAATTAAGGAAGCTAAAATAGCTGAAGAAAAACAAATCTTCAAACTGACTGTCGAGTCAAGAGAAAATCGTGAGGAAGGAATGAATTGAATTAGATAGAGTCACAAGTGCAGAAATCTCAATACAGCTTTTAAAATTTATAATCTCTTGGTCAAGTATTTTTAGAGGAGACTTATGATCAAGACTTCCAAATGTGACTGCAGATGATAAAGAGCTTTGCTAATAATCCAGATTTGATAGGACTGCAAACTAAGGAGGTAGTGTTTTAGAAGTTGCTAAGCATTGTGGCAATGCACACAAAGAGCCCAGTTTAGAAGCAGCAATAAGCTTTCTCAATGAAGGTCCCTCGGATGAAGGAAAATTATTTTCAAATTTGAAGTCTACTTCTAATAAGAAAAAATGTTTATATATAATATTCTTGTTTCTAGTTCACTCAAACTGTGAGTTTAAACTACTTAGTAACTGGGTGAAGCAGCTCAGACTCAAGGTCTTGATAGACAGAGTTTCTTCCGTACCATAAATCTTACTTAGTCATCTTAAGATCAACAACCAGCTTAAATGAGTATGAAGAATATATCTTAAAAGGAGCTTTGTTCAAAGTTCTTTTAGGGTGTTGATGAGCCACAGCCTAAACGGCAACTAGAATGAGCTGATAATGAATAATCATTCCATTCACATTCTGTATTTGAGAAGTAGAATATGGAGGACTTGATGAAGATCTCTTTCTTGCTAAACAAAAACTTATTTGATTAGCAAGTCACTGAAATCTTTGAACTTAGTGTCAACAGTTCGGAGTTCAGAAGTTGAAAGACTTAATGGATATCCAGCTCTTGCAAATAAGAACATTAGCAATAATGTATATTTTAGATGTACAGTCAGTAGGACAACAACCAGTTCGTGAGCTGGTTCCAGCTTAAAATTAGATTCAGATAGATGCTGGTTAAAAATAAGTAGTCTCAGGTAAAGCTTCAACTGCCAGAGAATATAAATATTCTATTATGGTTTTAATATATTATAATTGGACTTCGCCCCCAAGCATAGCAGAAGAGTGGGAATACTTTTCGATTCAAGGATATCAAATTGAAGGATCTCTGCTGACTAACTTATGATCTCCGAGTTAGATTACACAAGCAGTAGTTTGAATGGACGAGAGTAGAGTTATCTGCTCGCCCAGGAGCAAAGCTAGCACTCCAAGTTCTACCGTGAGCCTAGGGAAAACGCAAGAGCAGCAACTATAGACACTTGTAGGAAGGAGGCAGTATTGACTACGCCAGCCATGACATTAGCAAAAAGACTTGTTTTAAAGTTCCTTATTCTTTGAGTAACTTAGACATCCAGAATCAGAACTAGCAGAACGACAGCCCAAACAAGTGTGACCATATAATAAATCGTTTGGAGGCTAAGCTGAAGTAAGAGAAGCCAAGCAGCAGTGTAGCAAATAAGAGAGCCTCTGAGGGAAGTAATAACTTCTATGGAATGCTCTCCTCAGATGAGTGGAGGACTCATTAGAAAAAGTGTTTATTAAGCACCAGAGTTAGTTCTAGGAGGAGACTGATACAGTGAGCATGATGAAGAAATCAAGAAAGATAAATCAATATAAATGATTAAATAATAAATTCTTTTTCAAAGCTTCATTAAATTGGACAATAAAAAGGAGAACAATAGCAGAGGAGCTAGTCTCAATAATTAATCTTTTGAGATTTATAGCATTGACCCTAGCAGTTGGCAGCCTCGTCTATGGCACCTAATAAGATATCAAAGAAGCCAAAGCGGAGTTGATATTTTCACTATAGCGAGTGAGCTGCAGAGTTTTCAGCATTGGAATATTTAAAGAGCTTGAAAACAATACTCATTCGTCAATGAATTTTGAGCATCTCTGCTACGGTTCGCGAGACCACTCTCTTCAAATCCAAAAAAATCTCTTCCTCTCATAAAGTTGTCATTAGTTCCACCACTAATTTCTTAACCGAAATCTCGCCAAGAGCTCTCTCAGATAGATCTATTAAGCTCACAGGGTCATATAGCTTAAGCAGATGCAAGCAGGAGGAAAATTTTAGCACATAAGATTATATATAAAATAGGATTCTTAAATTCGCTAAAGAAAACAGTAAAATCATAAAACTTTACGATACCATCTTTAAGCTAGACCTAGCATCCATTTGATTCTAGGCAAAACCCTATCATAATCAGCTCCTTCAATAAAAGGTATTAAATTTAACACAATCGCAGTGTTAGTGATGATTAGATCTCGTGTTGGACTTGAAGGATGCGCCGTCACAGATTGTCGATCAGCATAGAAGCCCTAGAGACAGATTTCAGGTGCCAAAGGCGCAAGCTTCCAGAGCAAAGGCTTATGGCCTTCATGGTTTACCTTAGAACTCATCACTCTCGTCTTTTAGCCAAGATTTGCCTTAAATTGCGAAATCGAGATTATCTTCAATGCTCCTTCCTTTAATTGCCTTACAATCCAATAGAAGAAGACTTCACTTGTGTTAAGGCAAACTACAAGATCGCTCACACTGAGACAGATTGAGAGAAGATTAGGCACAGCTTATGAGCCTCATAGCGAGCAGCTTTAAAGCAAAGAAGTGGACTGACTGTTTGAGAATCATTGCACGAGGCTTGAGAAATATGGAGATTGCTATATGAGCTTAAGCTTGAGTATGCTTAAATTTAAGGAAACTAAAGTTTGTGTTCCTTATTTTCAAATTTCATTGTCATAAGTGTCTTAGCGGGTGGAGAATTTATCTTATATGGGTAATGATCTGCATACCGCACTCCACCTGCTCCACGCCAGATAATTTTAAGTTCATTAGCAGCTTTTTCATATCAGAAGCTTATTTTGAACCTTCCCCCTTCCTCAGAAATCATTTACCAGGTGATTAAGCCTTCAGAAGAGCAATAGCTCGACATTTTTTCTCTATGAATAGGGTTAAGTAGTATATTTATTACTTGAGCTCCTCGAGGGTTCTAACCATCTCAGGACTCACCTGTTTATTATCAAGCTTTTCCACCTCTTGCTAGTCAGAGACTCTCTATTATTGCTGTGCATGCACAAGACACTGTAAAAACTCGCCTATGAGAGTTGCTAATATATCGTACATGAAGTTTCTTTCTGGCAAATACCCAGAATCGTCAAAGTAGTTTAAATATCTTAGCATTTCCTTTTCCCCATTTATCATCGAGAAGACTATGGCTATTGAGAGATCAGAGTAATTAGGAACATTGATCTGCATCAGCTAAGATGTCCTCAAGAGCTAATTCAGCCCCGATACATCACTAAGAAACCTAAGGCAAGGAAGATGGAAGCCATCTAAATAATTGTTAGCTACAGAACTCTACTTGGTACTTTAGATACGAGAAGAGATCACTCTTAGAGCTGTGCTTTGCTTCCGGGTGCTTACTGGTAATTATATGCGTTTTATTTATACTTGTCGATACTCTCTAAGAAAAGTTCGTTTTGACTCGCTCTATAACTTCTTTTCTTAGTCTAACTTAAAAAAAATTAGGAATCTCTTTTAATTAAGGTACATACGTACGAATTAAATATTATGTGCTTGATAGACAATACCCTAACATTATAGAAGGAGTTAGCGAACTCTAAAGGACAAATGTTTATGTCATTGAGAGCTCCTAAGCCCAAGCGTACCTAAACTACTTTTGTGCCATATACTGAAATAATAGCTAAAAGGTTGATTAGATGAAATGTGCAATACAAAAATATCAAATACGTATGGATTTTGATGTTTTTGACTAAAGAAAAGATATTGTTTTTGACATCTTAAGGAGGGTATGCATTTAGACATTTTTCAAGGGTAAATAGGTATGAATACGGATGTTGAAAATTACCTTTACTTTTAATAGTACTTCTTCAATAATTAAAAGACAGGGTGCGTAAGTTTATTTAATCTATCATTTTATAGGTTTAATCTGTATTTAATATGAAAGAAAGTCAGTCGCCAATAGGGAAGCATCTAAGCTGACTAGAGAAGCATATCCGATGAATAGAGCTCGGACCAAAAGTGACGAGAGCTCTTCTAAGGAATCGAGAACTTCTTATTAAACGTAGCGAGGTGATGAACAATAAGAATCATGGATGCAGTTATGGAAGTTGCAAAGGCAAGGGCGCTTAAATTAATTAACACTAAAAGTTTAAATTTATAAATGAAGAAATTTTGCCAAATTTATAAACAAAAAGAACAAAAACGACTCATAAGGATTCGTGAAAGAGATGAAGGATGCTACTAACTGCTAAAAGCAAAGGAAAGTAAAGATCATCTGGCTAATCATACAGATGATGAACCCAAGTGTAGAAAGACTTTGAAGCCATCTTAAATTAAGAGTTAGAAACTTACAAAAATTTATATTTCGAAAGAACTCACTTTCTTTTGTAGTTTAGTAAATATCCCATTTTAACCAGAATGGAGGAGTTTAAAGTATGAAGTATTAAGGGAAGTCACCCCTTAATTAAAAGAAATTTAAAGAATAGGAAAGGGGAAAAATTCACTGTTAAATTTGGGGAAATAAATTTTCAAAAAAAATTTTTTTAAAAGCCAATTTTGAATTTATAAATTTCAATAAAATTAAATTTGATAAGTCATTTAAATTATTTTTTGATCATTAAGATGTATATTTGATGGCTGAAAAATTTTGTTTGTGAGTTTGTTTGATAAAATACTCTTCCGGAGCTGATGAATGCTAATCTCTAAATTTTTAAATTTTTTTCAAAATGTGTAAATAATAAAAAAAAATTTTTAAATTAAGACAAACAATATCTCTACAAGTCTCAAGGGAAAAATGGTTTTTTCTTTTTATATTTTTTTTTAAAGAATTTTCTTTAAAAGATATCCTTTTGGGTTTTTGGAAAATGAGAGGTTTTTAAATTGAAAAAAAACAAAAAAAACCCTTAAAAAATTAAATTAACCCTTTTAAATTAAATAATGGATTTTCTCGTAGTTTTAAAAAAAATTTTTTAATCGGCTTGGAATTAAACCCCTTTAAAGTGTTTTAAAGGCTTTTTTAAGAAATTTTAAAAATCTAAATTCATTTTTTTCTTAAATACATTTTTTTATTGAGAATAAATTAAGAAGAACAATATTTAATAAGAATTTTATAAAGGTCTGTAATTTAAAATTAAGCGCTTTTTTAAAATGAATTAAGATTTTAATATTGAAAAGCCCGCATTCTTAAATAAGGGAAAATTTAAATAGCATAAGAGAGAAATTAGATGTATAGGGGCCTTCTCGATATTTGCTGAGGCTTTGGGGTTGATTTCCTCAAAGTCAGTGCTCAATTAGTCAGTTTCATAATAAAAACACAATTTCAAACAAAAACAGAGGAAGGGAAACGAAAGTATGAGGGGACCGAATATCCTGAGCTCATTGATAAAACCGTCATCTTGCAATTCAAATTATGAATTGAGAAGGTTTTTTTGGGGCTAGAGGAGTTTTTAAAGGGTAGGGGGTTCAGGAATTACTCGCTTTTTTTTAAGGATGAATTGAATGAGTAATTGAAGGTTTTACTTAAATAAACTGATTATTTTTTAATTATTTTCTAAAAGATTAAAAAAAAAATGAAAAAGGAAAGGTATTTATGATAGAAAAACCCAAATGGTACTTTTTAGTGTAGAAATTCTAATGCTTCAAAAAGCGAAAATGTGTTAACCAGGGATTATCAAAATTGAATCTCTAAATTAATTTTTTTTTTTTTTTATTTTAGAGAAATGGGCAGGCAGAGAATGAATCCCCTGAGCGAGTGCAAATTGAACTAATTTTTTGTCCCCGAGTGCGCAAAGCAAGAATTGCCTTTTGAGCTCCCGGTAAACTTAAATAGACTTCACTCACAATTTATAGGAACGCTTAAAGAGAGTAAAGACAAAAGACTTGAAAATAAAGATAAGACAACGCAAATTATGTTAATTGTTGTATTTTCCTTTTTAAAACCCTTCTTTTTCAATGATACTTTCCTTTTTTTTTTTAATTTTTAAATCAGTTTATTTATGATGAACAACCCTTTAATTACTCATTATATTATCCCATAATAAGTTTTTCTTAATAAGTTTTCAAGCGCACTCTAAATCATGGGGAAAAATAGTAAATCAAAAGATTTTTAGGAAAATTTCCCCTAGGTTTAAAATAAGTTTTATTGGCCCAAATTGAAATTCACAAGACAAGCAAAGCATAAGGAGATAAATGAACCTGCCAGTAGTGTTAATTAGGTGCCAAAATTAATCAGAGCTCATTCAAATTAAATGCGAGTAATATCATGAAGTCTAATGTTTCGAATTCATTCCAAAATTTTTTGGAAATACCAGAGTTTCTAGAATTTTTATTTAACTAAAATAAACTTGCTCGGAGCATCTATAGCCCATATGTTAGAATATATAGAGTTCAACTAAATGAATGTACTAGTCTCTAGATTAAAAAAGATTTTGTTTCCCCTTTTTTTGTATTATAATTACAAGTATAAGTTGCGAGCGTTTGAGACACAATCTAATTTTGCTTAAGACCCAAACAGAAAGGGATTAGGTCTTGCGAACTACATTTTCATAAATGAGCCAGACTTTCTTGGGAGGCTTGAAGATGATTAAATTTAGCTTGACAAAACTAATATCGGATCATCCCTTTAAGATAGGACCTTTCAAAAGTTCAAAGCGGATTTTTGATAGTGAGATTGTTGCCCAAACTCTCCTTTCACTAAATAAAGGAATTATATAAAACTTGAAAGGAAGTCTCAGACTTGTTCGTGATGTACCAATAGCTGTGGTTGGAGACTTCGTTCAGATCTGCGCACTAAGTATTTCTCAAACTTATTCTCAAATTTATAAATTTCTAAAAGAAATGAGTGCATTTCATTGATAAAAGGGATTTTCTAGACTAAGAAGATTATTCTTTTTTCTTCCCAAATGTCTTTGGAGTTAAAAAGAGGAATAGCTCTGGGTATCAAAGCTAAATCAAAATTTCCGAGTGTATAAACTTGCCCCCATAAAATTGGAAAAAAGGGGTAAGAGGAAGGGTGATATAATTCTTGATTCTTTGAAAGCTGATTTTACAAAAATTAACTAACTACTTTTCCTCCCTAACAAGGCTCGTATTTAAGTGTGGACGAGCAAAAAAAGATTCTTAAAGGACTTGCCAAGATAAACTTAGATAACAATAATCTTAAAATTTTTGCAAGAAACAGTCACTAAGCCTCTTCAAAAAAATAACTGAGGAAATTTTAAAATTTGAAAACCTTCTTGGGTTTCCTTTGCTCTCCCTCCAAATAATTTGCCTTACTTTTCTAGAAAATTTCAGTTAGAAATCTCACTTTGTTAATTTTGGAGTTGGAAATGGTAAGACTCTTCTCTGCTCCTTGACTGCTATCCGGGCTGCATTGAACAGCGGCAATCCAGTATTTGTGATTGGTAAAAATGACCATCTAATTCTTAGAGACGAGAAAAATTTCGAGCCTATCATTAAGAAGCTAGGTCTAAACACTAATGTTAATTAGAAGCATGGCATGAGAGGAGTATATTACCTTACCCAGAATTACCTCGAGGTATTATCGAAAGATTCAGATTTCATGGATATTTTGAGAGATACCACAGTGATTCTCGACGAGTTCGATTGGATACTTTTTTATGGTCAACCTCTCTAGACGATCTAAACTATTAGCTTGATTTAAAAAGCAAAAAGAGTCATTGGTTTCACAGGATCCACCTTAACTCCAAAAGAGTAAGGGTTGATCGAAATGATCTTTGGACAGCAGGAGGTTAAATTTCCGAGACTTAGTAGCATTATAGGAGATCGAAAGATCAAACTTGATTAAGAGGTAGTCACTTCGAGTAGTGGCGAGCATTGCAAGAAGGTATATAGCCTTGTTCTAGCTCAATGTAAACTCCCTCCAGTGGTTATCGTAGCTCAAGCCTCTTATTTCACCTTAGAGACTTATTTGAAAAGATACTCTAAGTTTCCTTTCCATACAATGAAGAACATAAAAGGAAATAAGTTCGAGGCTCTCTTTGAATCTTAGTTCTCACAAAAGAACATGGATGGTCAATACGGTGTTTATTTGCTGAATGAAAAACAAGGACGAGGAATTGATTTCAAAACCAATCAAGAGATAGAATTCAACGGAGGCCTGTTTTTGATTATAACAGATGTCTTTCGATAAGATCTTCGGAACAAATAAATGGAAGAACTGGGAGACTACAGAAGAAAGGGGCTTACAAGCAATTGATTTACCAGTAAAACTCAAAGGAATCTCCCGATTAAATTATTTCTTTGCAACAGAAAGTCCTGGAAAATAATTTTCATTTGAAGCTGAGCACAGTACAAACCCACTTTGAAAAGCAAGGTTTGAGGTCCAACAAGAAATTGGATGAGAGTTTTATCCCAAAAGTAGATACTTTAGAGGAGGCTATAAAGGCAATAGATGCTGTCTATGCTGCAAAACAGGAAGATCCTTTCTCCTTAGCCATTTAAGATGCTGCAAATCATAGATTATCAGTCTCAGGTTCACTCTCGTAGTAAGGTTTTGGAGAAGAAGAGAAAACAAAGAGTTCTAATATGAGAAGTCAACGTAAGATTACCACGAAAGCTCGGAAGGCTTAGTCAAAGGAGTAAATTGTCTCTTCTGACTCCCCTGCTTAAGAAACTGAATCAAAAATACTGGAGAGCCATCCTGAGAGCTTGTATTAGATTGATAGAGATGCTCTATAACCAAGCTAAGCTAAAGTACCGAAGAGATTAGCTAAAAAAAGAGGAAAGGATATTGAAGGAACTGAAAAATAGTTAAAGGTAGCTAAGCTTGATATTCAAGCGCTCGAAGGAAGTGAAAAGTGTGTAGACTAAAAAGCCTCTCGCAATCTAGCTATCGGTCGAGTGAGTGTCTAGCCCCTCGACT
>JAJKFJ010021760.1:0-10619 GCA_027382625.1 Tetmemena sp. SeJ-2015 | reverse complement strand
AGTTTTAATGGTTTTTTTCCCTTTCTAAAAACAAATTTTCAATAAAATAATTTTAGGATAGAGGATAAGGATTGTTCGCTAAAAGATAAATAATTGACTAGAGATAGACGCTCTAGTAGTGTAGTAGTCACTTAAAATTCAAAATTTCCTCAATTGTAAAGTTGCTTTTAATGATTGAATTAATTTCAAAAAGCTTGAATGAGATCGTTATGGAAGCTTATCATAACAGATATTAAAAATAAAATAAATATTTACTATCAATTTGATTAAATTTTTCTTATATTCAAGAGCTCGGTAGTTTATTGTCAATTCAAAAAAAGATGTTCTATTTTTTCTGTTTACAATTCTTACTGCATTTATATCTAAATTTTCTTAGTCCGAAAAGAAAACAAAATTAGCTAATTTTATTAAATTTGCTCCTATTTATTTAAACATTGAGAATCTCCTCTGCATATTTTGACCATACTTTCTAAAAATAAGAATGTTAAAATCTTGTCTTCACCAGGTTGATGATTCTTTTTGCAAAGAACCAAATGCATTACCTCAAGACAGAAGTAATATAACTTGGTGCCCCTCTGATTTTGTCTTAGATATTCAAGGACAGTTATTGGAAGCTTACTGTCCACCATCTTTTAAATACTAAGTGGAGATTATAAAATACACTGACCGAGAAATATCAGACTTGCAAATCTAAATTCTTTACATTCATCAGAAAGCAAAAGCTAAAGTGCTTAGAGAGTTAAATCATCAAGCTACCAATATTTTCCATCTCTCAAACCTTGCAATGGAACTTTAGTGCTAGATATAAACTTCAAGTAAGAAATATATAATTTATTTTCACTGTTGCTCCTTCTGTAAAGTCAATACTGTTTGTCAAACTCAATATTTCGTGAAGCATCTCTTCAAGCTGTAAAGAATTCAAATGATAGTTTTCATCTAAAAGCATTAAGTTTTCATATTTCTTGAGTAATAATGAGGCTTTCTTTATCTTATCTATATCATTAGTAATATGAGTATCTATCTTTTCCATTTTAAATTATTATAATAGTTTACTTATAATGTTGGTTCTTGGTAGATGACGAATTATACTCTTCTTAATGAAGATTGTTTTTAACTTCCACTATTTTACTTTATAATTCTTTATATATTAACTTCATAAGGTTTTAAATATTTTTTTAATATATTATAACTAAGAACTTTGTAGAAATATCTATTAAATTTCGTAGTAAATATATAGCTCTATAATAAAGCAAAGCAGTTTTGAATAAAGATGAGCAGCTAAAATGTCAAATGAATTCAGAAAAAGCTTATCTTTCTTGAACTTTCTCATGAAAATTGGTTATAATTTGTTATAGATTACTAATTGTATTTATAAAAAATATTTTTATAACGAGAAGTTGAATCTACACATTATATAGTGAAATATTTAAATAGCAATTAATTTTAATCTTATTTAAAATTTCTAAGGTTTTCCTAAAAAAATCAATTAATTTAAAACCCACCTTTTTTTTTAATATTTTAAAAACAATGGAAGACTTTATTGAAGATTTATTTTTAAAACTAGATGATTGATAAAATATTGAATTAAGGATTCTAACTTTAATGCTTTATAGTTCTTGTGCTCCCATCTACTGCCAATTAAAATAAGTTGAATGCTTTTATATTATTTGCATCAGTGAAGCATAATACCCCTTTCACCTTCTATAGCCCTTTGTTTTAACTTCTGTAAACACTCTCAGAACTTGGCGTAGTCAAAATAAATAGAACTTAAATTTTATGTTATATCTAGGGGTTCCAATAATAGTCTAATATATTATCCATTTACGATTAAATTCTTAGCTATAATCCCATTATGAAATATATAGAGAAAATCTAATTGGAAAAAATATCTGAATTGACGCCTGAAAAACTTAAACATGCTACAAAGTCACTTTTAGCATTCTTAGTCAGAAATCAATCAACAATTTCTTTAGAAAAGCAAGTAAGTTATTTAAATATTTCGATTAAAGAAAGAAATTATTTTAAATAGAAGTAAGTAAGTTTAAAAATCAGTGCCCGCTTAAATTGAGATTCTAGTTTAAACTGCATCAATTTTAAAGTTTTTAATGCATCATTTTATATTTAAAATTGAATAGAATCTAAAACATAAGTGAGATGCAACTCGTAAATTAAACTTAACCCTAAGATCGAATTTGATTCATAATGCTATCTTTTTTGGCAAATTAAATTAATGGTGTCATTTAAAAATCTAGAGATTTATTTTTTAAATTATCGAATTTTAAAAAAAACTATTTTTTAAAAAAATTTTTAAAAACTTAACTAAAATAAATTTTATTTTAACATTGATCTATTTGGTTTCCTGTAATATTTCTATAAAAATAAGTAATGATCTCTATTTCTTGCATACTTAAGTTTGAATAAACCTTTTAGTTTGAATATCTTGAGAAGCTTTTATTTCTGGTAATGAGTTTAAAGAAGTCAAAGATTAGCCCCATTTACGATTTGGCGAGGGATTACAACTGATTATTTGTGAATTATTAATCTACGAAGAGTGATAAGTTAAAAGAGATTAGTTTAGTTGTTTTAGCTGCAATATAGATCTATATTCATTATCAAATAAATATATATTTCCATTTTAATTAATATTTGTACCTGGACAGATTAAAAGTTTCAAGTGGAATACTTTACACCAATCCATTCATATTACCTTAAAAGCAAATAAACTAAGTGTGAGATAAGACAGCCAATTTCTCTTAAGATCATATTTAACATGACAATTTATCTTTTCCGTAAAATTATTAAATTTTTATTAAAAATTTTTTTACTTTCCTTTAATTTGAAATTAATTATTTTTTTATTTATAAAAATTTAAGAAAAGGGAAATATTAAGTGGAGTTTTGATAAGAGATAAGATTCAAGAAATTGTGTTAGAATTTATTGAAATATTTATTTAATTAAATTTATTAAAGGAAAAATTTTTTTCAACTAGACTGTAATAAGTGCTGGTTTTGAAATTGATTATTATTTGCATTCCTCAAATTTTACTTTACTTTACTTTACTAATTAAATTTATATTTTATCCATAACTTTAGATTAGACCAAATAAACAGCTCCTAAGTATAAATAATTAAAAACCTTGGCATGCCCATGATTTTTGAAGATAATTAAAAAGTAAATACTCAGATACTTAAATTTTATAAGAATATATATTTTTTATCTTGATATAATTTTATTATACTGACAATTCTTTATAACTTGTTTCTGCAAGAGCAAAGCTAAATAACTTATAAAGCCATAGATTCATTCGCTGAAATCACACAATGAATAATTATATCGCAGAATATATCTCATATTAAAAGAATTTTGTTTTATATTAAAGAAGAGTGAAAGGATTGTAGTTTAAAGATCTAAATTGTAAATAAAATAAATCTAACTTGATTTAGAATTTTAAATTATGGGTTTTAAGCTATGGTAACATTTTTATTTGACGAAGGCACTTTTAATTAAAAAAAAATTTATAGTAAATTTAATAAAAAAGAAAAAAAATTTGAATTTTTAAAATTTGAAAAAATCGTACTGTTAAGTTCTCCTTTTGAATAATTATTAACCATTCATTAGCATAAATTTTTAAAACTTTTATTTGAATTTTTTTGGGGGAGCAAATAAGGGTTAAAAAACCAATTTTTAAAGTTTGGAAAAGGAAAAAATGCGCCATATTTCGCAGCAGAAGGTGCTGAGGAGATGTTTAAAAAAAAATATTTAATTTTTGATTTTATAACAACTAAATGGGGGGGAATTGCTTTAATGCACATTTTAATCTTCATTTTTTTTTTAAAATCTTTTTTAAAAAATTCCCTACTATATTGATTAAAAATTAAATTTTTAAAAAATGTTCTATTCATGAAAAAATACTGAATAAAATTTAATCTACAAAAAAATAATCAGGGCTTTTACATACTCTTCAAATTATTTAGCAAGTCATCCAATGTAAGTTTGGAGTCTGGGAAGTTGGCCAGAGATTGCATTAGCCACTTCTCATAGAATGAATACTCCGTCTACAAACAATTGAAGAGGAGAGCTTGCTTCACTGACCCATGCTCGGTGGTGAGGGAGAGCAAGGGCACCTTTAAAAACCCCACTACAGATGATGAGACCCATCGGTAAATATCTAGCGATGGCTTGGCTTCCAATAGCTCTGCAATCTCTCGATGCCTTATCCATGGGATCGGGGGCAGCTCTTAGTCTAGACTTAGTTAGCCAGATATAGAAGCGTACTCAAAGTTTCCCAAGAAGACCTTAGGAGGGCGGGGGCCTTTTATCTTGAAGTACGATGGGCTTAAGCATCGATGGGTTACTCCTTGGCTGTGGATACCCTTAATGATAGAGAGCATGATTTCTAACACCTCTAACAACATGTAAGCTGAAGCAGGACCCTTAGTAAACTATGCAAAAGTGTGGTCGAACTCATGATATACCATCAGAATTCCCTCGTTCCAAATGTGCAATTTTTCGAGTGAGTCAATACCCTAGACGCCTTTGCTCTATAAATGCTAAATGACTTTGAACTCGTGAAAGGCTTTCAAAAAGGTTGAGGCATCTTTCTTGAGGTCGTCCTTGCTAAAGTACTCGTGATGGCCTTTGTATTAAAAGGGGGAGTCAGGTGGGACAAGGAAAAGCTATCCTCTTGCTGCCATGTGTTCAATAATTATCATGAGCTCCCACCGAATTGTGAACTTAATTTACAAGTCGTCAAGTGCTAACTCGAGTTGCCTATGAGACATTGCAGTAGCTTGATAGAGTTTAAATTGAGAAGATTCAAATTCAGTAGAATTTTAGCTGAGCTTCACCTCCTCATCAATAGAAAGCAGGCAATCCGATAAGTGCTATTGCTACTCCTCCAGTTGCAACTCCTTCTTATTTGAATGACTCAGTGATGATTAAGGATGGCTTAGAACTACCGCAGGGGTGCCATGAGTCTTTTGAGTAGGGTGCTAGCTAGAATCTTTAATCTCAAATTGTTTGAGCGACTGCAAAAGTACGCGCGAGTATCCATTTTAGAGAAGCGCCTCTTCTGGATGCTTGGCCAAGTGTTCTTTAAGCTAGCGGGAATTCTGAAATGGAGGAATATTTCCAAAGCATATGATGCACTCATACTTGCCACCTACTCTCAGCTGCTGATAGCAGCCTTGGACTCTTTCATGAATTTTTAATGTCTTTTGAGTTCCTTTGGCTTATAGATTTTTCCGCATTACTGGCATTTCATCAATTATCTTGGTCTCTAACCCTGTCTCTTTTAACGGCTTAGTCTTTGCAACTACCTAGCTAGAGCCACTAGTCGTATAGCTCCTCTCCTCGTTTTCTTTGCAGAGAGGGTTTTGACTGCTGTTTTGAGCTATCCTTGAGCTAGTTCTATTCTGCTTTTTGAGGGTCGTCTCTCTAGGCTATGTGGCTGGCTTGCTATATGCGCGCAGCTTTCATATTAAATAGTGATTAATTTACCACCTGTTTAATAATAGAGCACTTTAACTTAAGTCCCTAGTAAAAGTTATTGATATGAGCGTGCTCTCACAAGCTATGGCTTCACCACCCTGTGCTATAAAAGAAAAGTTAAATTAAAACATCCAAAATCATCTCTTTTTTGAGGTTTAAAACATCCATTTTCATCTCTGCAATAAAACATCCAAAATCATCTCTTTTTTGGGGTTGAAAACATCCATTTTCATCTCTTTTTATAAATTTCTCAATCCTCACTTTCAGAACCAATTAGCTATGAGTACTTACCTTTAGGTTTGAGAAGCTGCTGTGTACTATAGCTGTAAGTTTCTTGAAGGACATAAACTTAAGTCCTTGAGAGAGTGCGTGTCTATACCTATTGTGCTTAGTGATTACATATTAAGTACTAAAGCCTCAATCATAGCTTATGTACCTTAATTAAACTAGTATCCTAATTATTTTTAAGGTAGACTAGACAGAGAAGACATAGCACGAGTCATGATGAACTTTCCTCAGAGAACCTAAACAAGCATAAACTAAACGCACATCATCAGCAGCAAGCACCTGGAGGCAAAGTTTAGCTCAAAGAGCGACATCTACTCATACTTAAAGTACTAAGGTAAAGTTAAGTTATTGAAATAACAACTCTATAGCTGGATTCCATCTACCTTCCCAGAAGTGAACAAGCCTCAGGTTCCTCAGAGACGTCCTCTCCGGCCAGAAGCAGCTCTTGAGGACTTCAGAACTTATGCAAGTCAATGTACCAAACTTCCCAGAGCTTTCGGTGGCCAGAGTCTTCGAGATGATCAATGGAGACAAGGAGGGTTTTTAAATACTGTAACTACTACGAAGATGTAGGAGAGCTGCCAGAGAGGAATTTTATGTTCGCCATCCTTGGCACGCTCAGAGGAGATTTTCTATAAAGGCTAGTCCATGCTCAACAATAGTTGAGAATCTCTGGCAAGCAGGAGGAGGAGAAGCTGGATACTATAGAAGTGAGCCAAGAGATGCTAAGGAGCCTAGAGGCTCAACCATACTACTCAAGTAAAGCAAATATGTTCCTAATCTATGTATAGAGAAGAAAGGTCGAGCCTTAGCTCTTTTGAAGGTGAAATCTCCAGGGAAGCGATAATAGAAGAAGAGGAAAAGATTTGAAATAAGCTGCTCATATGAGGGAAACCTCAATGAATTTACAATGGAAGGAAACGGGACTGGAGGAGAGAGGCTACAAGATCACAATTAGAACTTATTGCGGTCTCCTCCCTCAAAAAGACTTATGGGTGAAACTTTTAAATGGGGTTTGATTAACTTAAGTAACCTAAAAATTTTAATCAATCACTCTTAATCTCTTACGAAAAATTCCATCTTTCTCAAGCCGCGAGCTATAGTTCTAAGGCAATCAGGCTGCTGTATTGCTTACAAGCTTCTTTAATGAGATGCTTATGCTGTGCCTAGTCTATTCTGAAGTCTGCCTGAGCTAGCCCACGTTTGTAATTTGCTTTCACACGGGAGAATACCTCTTCAATAGGATTGTAGGGCGAGGAGTAAGGAGCATTGAAGACAAGCTCGATTTCACATTCCTGGCACGCAGAGGCTACAGGCCGTGAGTGGTGAGCTCTTAGATTATCCAAGAAGACTACAAGTCTTTTCTCAGGATATTTGCACCTGAGTCGTCTGAACTCAGTCGCGAGCGTTTCTATGTTGATCGACATCTCACGAAGGGCAAAGCCCTCAAGTCCTGCGCTAGCGCTGATCATTACAAGAGCAGCCATAGTGTCTAATTTGATTCCCTCTTTGAGGAGGACCTGATTATGGTAAGGCTTAGCCCAAGATCTAATGGTTGCCGATAGGGCTTGAAGATGGTCTCGTCTATATAGATTATGCTAACGTTCTCTCTATCTAAACTCAGGATCTTTCTGTAAACTTAAAGTTATGTCCTCAATATCTACTCTTGCTTCGCCATGCTCAAACTGTATCCGCTTCTAGTAACTTTAAACTTCAGTCCATGAGAGTGATATATCTTTCTGAGAGTGCTCTTTGCTAGTTGATGATCAGGGAACTAGCGATGGAACAAAAGACATCTCTATGAGAGGGAGAGATGTTTTTGGATTTGCAGAGTGTGGTCACTCAACAAGTAGCAGAGATGCTCGAAAGTCAGGGATGAGCGAGCAATGGTTTTTGACTATTGTATTTCTCGATTACTTAGAGCTCTGCGGCATATTCACTATATAGTGAAAACTCCTACGCCAGTGGCTTCTTTGATAAGTAAGTAGGTACAATAGACTAGACCGTCTGCAGTTGGAGTCAATGTTCGAAATCTCATAAGTGTTATTATTTAGTTTAGCTCCTCTGTTATTGCTCTCTTCTTCATAGTCATATATAAATGAAATTTTAAAACGATGAATTGTTTTTTCCCTTTATCTTGTTTATTTCTTTTTTTAAAAATTTAAGGGACATTTTTTAACCATTTATAATTTTAAATATTATTGGTTTTTATTTTTAAAATTCAAAATTTTAAATTAAAAAGTTTTATTTGAAAAATAAATAATTTGAATTTATTTTTTTAATTGAAAAAAAAATTTTAATTTAAATATAAATTAAAAAAATAATTGAGGGTTAAGGTATGATAAAATAACAATTTCTTTAATTAATTATTTATGAATATCCAAAGGCTATATGAAAAATAGGGAAATCTAGTTTAAAGTGGATAATAAAACCAATGAAAATATAAAAATAATTTATCAGCTATATCAGGAAATGTTTTATAAAAAAAGTAAATTTTTAATATTCTAGAATCATTTTAAAATAACCTAAAATAATTATTATTTGAAGATTTGAATTTGATCTACGTTCTAGAATTTATTGTCAAGGAACTTAATAACAGCTATTCACCTCGCAATTTAAAATCCATCATAAAAGGAATTAGATTTATCGAATATACCTTGCTTGATTTAGAATGTCAGGGCAATTATATTGTGAAAGATCTTTACCTTGACTACTAACTAGTCAAGCATATACTCACAAGAATGAGAAGAGAAGAGCAAGAGATAAAACAAGAGAGATTATAAAATTAAAATAGCAATAAGAACTAAATCAAGGAAAGCTATTCCTAAGAATTTAAACAAATATAGAATCTCTGCTTTTATAGAAATTCACTTTCTTATTTTTACAAAAAAGGCCAGAGCAGCTAGAAATATGTGAGATAATAGTTAATGTGATGTATAAAACAATCTCTTAATTTGAAATTTATTAAGATCACCATCATTTTTCTTGCCATCTCCATAAATATCAAAGTAATGAGACTTTAAGCACTCTCGTTCTTGCTTAAGTTATTTCGTGTCATCATAGTTGTCTAAGCTCTAGTTCTCGCCTGTACAAGAAAAGCTTTAACAAATATTTTTGTCTTTTTAATTTTAATTTTTTTGGGCATATAATGATGTTTTTATTTGTAGAGATATTCATTAATGCTTAATTATGAGAAACTACAAGCCAAGAAGAGATAAGAACATATTATGAAACCTTGGGCGTATCTTAATTCTCTTGAAATAGTGAGCTCCTGTTATTAGACGACAATGATGATGAAAACTAGAATGAACTTAAATATTGCTTTATACTCCACTTTAATTCTATTTCATTTTTTAGAGCCAGTACTCTCTATCTGCTGTAATGAAGGATAGTAAATACTATTTTAAAATAAAAATATATTATTCATTAAATTCTAAGGCATAATATGAATAATTCATTGACTTAATAAACACCTCATATTATATTTTTAAAACAGTTAGAATAAGTTTTTTTTAAAAGTGAAATAAGTGTTTTAAAAAAAGGAAATTTTGTAAAATTAAAATCTTAAAAAATTTTAGATAAAAGATTACTCAAGAAAAATATTTTTTGGGCTTTAGAAAAAAAAGTTTTAAAATGATTTAAAAAATAAAGGTTAATGTAAAAATTTTTTTTATTTTTAATAAAAATTTAAAACCCCGCTAAAGGAAAAGATGGGGGCTCCTTTTTATTATTTTGGGGGCCCCCATTAAATTAATACTTTAAATTTTATTGCCCTTAAAAAAAATTAATTTTGTAGCAATTTCTTAAAAAATTGCTGCAACTTAATTATACAGTTCAAAAGGCGTTTTGCAATGAAAAATCCTTTTTAAAACCTTTTGTGACGTCAAAATTTTTCTAAAACTGGGGTTTCCAACGGAAATTTTGTAACCAAATTTCTAACTCGTTTTGAAATTAATTCGTAGAAAAACAAGCAGAAAGAATAAATATGGAGCTTAAATTTTAAAACATAAAAAGATGGAAAAAAAAATAAATAAACTTTACATCTTTTGCACCCCTGATTGGGGCTCGGGGGGGGTGGGTCTGCACCCCAGGGAAACAGGGGATACATAATAATAATAACCTTAAAAATTTTTAAAAATTTTAATTTTTAAGATGGCAACCAACCTTGCTAAGAAAACAAGGCCCAAACCCTTTGGGAAAAACAAGGCTAAAACTAATTTTGTTCGGGAAAAGCAACCAAACAAGATTCTGTTTGCACTAAGTGCAAGGGGGGAGCTCTCTTTAACTTGAGCTCGAAACAAAGGATCTCTGTGCTTTAAATTTCAAAACCAAGAGTTGAGAATTTGGGGGCGTTTAAACTATAGCACCTGATGCTTTTCTTGTTGCTGCTCCAGAGATAAAAAGAGGAGGGAAAAAACTTTTTTTAAGCGAAGGTTTAAATTTTAACACAATTTCGGGGGAAAAATTTTCCTTTAGGGGCCTTTAAAACGGCAAATTAAGGAAGTCCCCCTCAGCTGACAAAAAACCCAAGATCTATATAAGCCCTTTAGGGAAAATGGACCGGTCGTTTTCCTTGCCCCAAAAATTTTGAGCAGACATTTTTCTCACTTTGCTTTTTTCCCCAAGAAAAAACATTTGGGAAGAAAACCCCATGGGTGAGTTCGTTTAATTTAGGATTAAAAAGAAACTTTAAAGATGGTTTCCAGCTTTTAAAAGGCAAGCACGATAAAACCTTTTACAAGGTTCAACTAAAAAAAAGGAAGCAAGAGGAGAAGAAGAGAAGATTTTAGTTAAAAGGGAAAAAGAAAAAGGGGCCCTTTGTGTTGGTTGGGCAGTTTAAA